>JANCMA020165529.1:0-13855 GCA_024336925.2 Zoanthus solanderi | reverse complement strand
GTAGTAGTAGTAGTAGTAGTAGTAGTAGTAGTAGTAGTAGTAGTAGTAGTAGTAGTAGTAGTAGAAGTAGTAGTAGTGGTGGTGGTGGTAGTAGTAGTAGTGGTATTAGTAGTAGTAGTAGTGGTAGTAGTAGTAGTAGTAGTAGTAGTAGTAGTAGTGGTAGTGGTAGTAGTATTGGTATTGGTAGTAGTAGTAGTGGTAGTGGTGGTAGTGGTGGTACAAGGTACAAGGTACAAGGTAGAAGATCACCCTACACAGCACTTGATTGTTTGTGAGATGTGGATAAAGAAAAACCCAAAGTCTTTGCAGTATGGAAAATGTTACTATCCAGAGTTCACTTTTAAATGAAGTACAGCAAAATATAGAATTCAATCGGTGTCTTGATATGTTGTTTAAATGTTAACATCTCAACAATAGCCTCTCTATATACAGAACTCCTTTAAACCAAAATCATTAGCCCAAAAGTTACTGAAAAATATCGTATTGACTGTATAAGCCGTTTGGAGCCTAGTTTCAGTTGTAAGGTGCCAGTCTACCTGGCAGAAGGTTGGCGTTGGATTCTCGGCCGGCCAAGCTCCTGTCCGGCATTATTTGCAAATGAATTAGACTAACGCGTCATTTCGGATGTCGTTAAGCCGTAGATCCAATCCCAGACTTAATGTTGCAACTAAGATTATTAAGTGTCGAATCGTGTATTCACTTGTAAAGCGGCTAAAACATTACGATATAAGCGCTATATAAGATGCATGTATCGTTATCATCATCATCGTTATTATTTTTCTCCTTGCAGAAATTATGAAGTTCATGGGTGATCATGTATTACTCAAAGGAGAGAAAGAATGTGATCTTGTGTGCTTTATTCTCAAGGCAGGTCTTCTAAACTACAAGTCTTTTACTTATTTTTTACTTATATTCAATGTTCAACCTTTGTAGCCAATTTCTGCTCTATGATTAATGTAGGTTTGCCGCGAGCATCCGGTTATGGTTGATGAAATTTATTGCCAGATGGTCAAACAGGTCACGAACAATCAGAGTAGAAAGCAGTAAGTGTGGCTTTTTTTTTTTTTTTGCCGTACATCTTTTTGATATATATTTCTCCAGTGGGCCTATACTCAATGTTAACATTTTTATGAGTGAAACGTTTACGTTTTGAGGATTGGGCCTGCAACTCCGGGGCAGGATGAACATATAGTTTTTTTAAGATTCACTAACTCGTACTCCTTTCAAACAATGGTTTTTGCAGTTGACAACGTTTTCTACATGAAAAACAAAGAAAACAAAAAGCTATATTTCAGACGTATAAAGATAGCTGTTGACAATGTTCATTATGAGAGTAATCTGTTTTATTCATAGGTAAGTGCTGCAAACATATTGTAGTGTCATAGTTTATGTGCAGACAGGTAAATGTATGTTTGTGTTATACAGGGACAGCTGCAGCCGTGGATGGCGATTACTAATCATCTTGACAGCTTATGCCCAACCATCAGAGTTACTGACGCCGTATTTAGTACGATTTTTGCAAACTACGGCTGGTGATCCTAAACGGGAGTTCCACGGTAGGAAGTTAGACCTTATTTCCATCTATAATTTTCTTACTGGTAATCATTAAAAGAAATATGGTACATACGTCTAAACATTTGTTTTTCAGCATTTTTGGCAAAAAAATTTTAATTTTTGCACTATTTTTGACTGATCAGTTATCCTACCATTTTAATATCAAATGATAACTGAATTAGTGTCCATCGTCTGGATATGTATGTGTGTTAGTGCTGCAGGAGTCCCCTTATATAAAGTTACATTCAAATGCTATTGCCTACGATAATTAATGCCATTATCTGTTGAAGGTGCTGCAACTATATGTGAACATAACCTCCAAAAGACCTTTAGTTATGGCGGTAGAAAGAGTCCTCCAAGTCAAATGGAATTTATCCAGCTAATGGTAAGAGTTTTCAAAATGTTGCTCTTAGTACATAGGATCGAAACAAAATTCGTAGCCATGATCGTGCCATGAGTGTTTTAATTTTCTTTTTGTTATCTGCATTTTCAGTACGAAGACAAACTCAGAGTTCTTAAGAATAACTCTACAATTCACTTAAAATTTGTTCAGGTCTCATCAACAAATAGTGGTCTCGGAGAGAATTTACATTGACTTTATAATAACCATACCTGGCCATGTCCCTCTCCTGGGTTTGATTTTTTTTGTCTTAATTGGATTAAAACAAACCTATAGTACAGGTACAAAACGTTGTCAATTAACAAAATAGATTCCATTGGGACAAAAACTACAAAATTAGCCATCTGATTTGCTGTTTAGCAAACTAAAAACGTCAGATAGTGTTCAGAATTATTGATTTAGGAAGGAGAAAGTTAATTATTATAAAACTAATACAGTTCTGTTTTTAATTTCCAGTTTGCACTTTTTTAACAGAAACCACGGCTGAAATTGTTAGTGTAACTGTACAAAATTTCAGCCAGGTTAACAGGGCAGAGTTCAACCCCGAGGTTAAAAAGCTCCATGTACTCGGCCTCGAACTCTCTAGAGATTTCATATTCGGACAGGTCTACTTTGATGTGTCACGCTTCGCCTTACTACGGTGTTAATAGATCTTTATTTTATTGCAGCATCATCTCAAATGTGTTTCTAAACAGCAACAAGTACCTTCAAATTTTTTTGTTATCAACTAGAGCCGGTTATATCAAAAACGAGACTCCTATGCTAAAGAATTATGCTATTGAAATTCTTGCGATTAAGGAGCATTGGCTTTGTAATAATGAACTTGATGATTATATATTTGCGAAATTTGTCCGGAACGACACTCGTAGATTCTTGGAAAACCTCAGAACGCGGTGGAATTATTTGCTCCTGTGATAAGAAAAAAATATGTTGAAATAACCAAACAGACTGACTATGAGAGCTTTGAAGCCCTTGGAAAAGTAAAGTGAATAGGAAATTGTAATTTAAATCTTGTAAATATTTACCGCCCCCTCTCCTACAAACGGAATTTTGTACATATCTTGGGAAAATTGTTCTGGCAACTTGGACCTTTGTTACTTGATAGAGAATTTAATTTCTGAGTTACCCATTGCGATTGTTACACGCTTGATTTGATTATCATAATGGTTATTGAAAATAGGGTGATCGCCAACTGTTGTGTACGCCACTGCATGTCAGATCATTTTTTCAATTCATTGAAACTTAGACTTTACATAGCCTCCACATGCAAGAAAATTATCTCTCTTTATATCTCTATTTGTAATTATTTTTGTTAATATCTATTATTATTATTAGTGGTAGTAGTTTGAAAACGATTCGATGTTCACCACCTAAAAATTGTATTTCTCAGCATTGCGTATATTAATAGTAATTTGAAATATCACTTTGTATTTCGGTTTGAGTTAGCTAACCATCAGTCTGCATCAACAGCAAGGACGACAAACCAAACGGCATGTCTTTCTTCTTCCTGGTGAAATATCAAAGATGTTTAAAATACAAACATGCTCGGTAGGTCTTGTATTCATCGTTCAACAAGTTTTCGTAATATGTTCAAGTGCTCTGACAAAACAATTTTTGCACAAATTTTTGATTCTTTAAGCTGTTTTTAATTACCATCTGTTGTATGTAGTACTAGCTAGTTTACATACCAAGAGCAATATTTTCTCTTTGCTGGCACGTATTAGTCGTGTTTCTTTCAAAATAGTCTAAAATTAGGTCTAGAATTTCCCTTTCAACCATAAGATTTTCTTATGCAGACTGGAGATGATGTAATCAAGGAATTGTGTGCCGAAATGGGCCTCTCGAGGCTCCAAGACTACGCAGAATATGGACTGTTCACCTTGTTTCGTAAAGGTGAGTAATATCAGTTAACCGTTTGCACTTATTTTGCAAATCTTTATGTTCCAAGAATGTTTCCAGTCTCTATGTATCATTTGGCTACATAAGTGGACATTAGCATTTATTGTACATTTACCCAAAAGCTTACATTTATTTCCCAAAAAATCGTTTATGAATGAGTAAACCATTATCAGTTATTAGCAGTCAGTTTATACTATTAACCAACACTTTTTTGACACACCTTCTACCGAGAAAAAATGTTTTCTCCTTTTTTTGATCAGAATGGTTTCAAGCCACCTCTCTCCATTTGCCAAGTAAAGCCCTCCATAAATGATAACCACTACCGAAAAAGGACTCTAAAGTGGACACACTGTTTAAACTTTATCAACTACAGTGTGGATGAGGTCGGGACAAAACCTGGCCTAGACCATGGCTTACCCTAATGTTTTCTTTATACTCTAAAAATAGTCAAATACTAAAGCAACATAAACAACAACATAAACACATAACTCATGAATAGAAAACATAAAGTTTGTAAAAACCTTTTTCAATCAAACTATGTGACGTCACTGATCGTGACAATAGAAAATCGCTCATAACTTGTAACATACAAACATCAAACTTTGTCAATATCTTCCTTGACACAGATACAACTAACACATGTCTATCAAGCAACGATGACGTCATTAGTTACATGACATGAAATTGCTCATAACTCCTTTTATAACATATAAGGTAAAATTACTCGGTGGTTATTGGCTCACAAGGGAGGGCTTTTTTCTTTAATTGAGGGCAAAGTTACTTGACGCTGAACGGTCGCTTATGTTGCTCATATCTCCTTCACTTTAAAACATACAAGCATCAAACTTTGTCAACATCATTCCTGACGATCTGTTGTTGGCACACGTCAGTCAACATGTGACGTCAACAGTCACGTAACATTAGAGAATTGCTCGTATCTCCTTCAAGTTTAAACATGCGAGCATCAAAGTTTGTCAACATCTTCCAATGCACTTGTTATTGGCACATGTCAATCAAATGGTGATGACGTCATCAATCAAATGGTTATGACGTCATCAATCACGTGACATTAGAAAATTGCTCAAATCTCCTTCCATTTAAAACATACGAGCATTAAACTTTGTCGACATCCTCCTTGACATAGAGCGGACTTCATATGACTATGCTAAGACAAATGGCAAAAGTAAATAACTTTCCAATCAAATGCGAAAGAAATGACCCACCAAACAATCAAAGAGCGAAGGAATTCCACAATTAAATTTACATGGCATTTAAAATGCTAATATCTCTTTGAATTCGTCACACACAACATCAAACTTTGGCAACGTCCTTGATACATTTGCTATCAACATCTAGTAACGTCACTAGTCACGTGACTTCAGAAAATTATTTATTATTTCTTGAATTTGTAACGTGATGTCAATGGTGAAAGCATAACTATGACGATGAAATACCTTCGGTCTTTGTTTTTGGATGGTAAATCCATGCATTTTAACAAGAGCCTCACTTCCTCCACGCTGTAATATTGCTCTTTTTTGTCCGCGCTTGTTCTCTAAAATACTTCATGTGCATCACGTTTAATGCTCGTATATTTAATATTGAAGGAGTTATGAGCAATTTTATATTGTCTCGTGACTGATGACGTCATCCCATGTTGATTTGCATATGTCATAACAAGATGTCGGGGGGTGTCGACAAAGCTTGATGCTCGTATGCTTTAAATTGAAGGAGATAAAGACACACACAAAGAACAAAGATAACGTCATCAGTTGGATATTAGTGTGTCAATAACAGGTGTGTCAGGGAAGATGTTGACAAAGTTTAATGCTTGTATGTTTTAAAGTGAAGGAGATATGAGCAGTTTTCACGTGACTTATGACGTCATTACGTGCTGATTGACATGTTTCAATAATAGGTGTGTCAAGGAAGATGTTGACAAAGCTTCATACTCGTATCTTTCAAATTAAATGAGTTATGATTTCAAATTTCAAAATGTCACTTGACTGATGACTTCATCGTTCCTTGACATGTGTCAATTATACTGTGTCAAGGAAGATGTTGACAAAGTTTGATGTTTCTTTGTAATAACACGAGAAGTTATGAGCGATTTTCTTTAGTCAGGAACAGTGACGTCACGCAGTTTGATTGACAGTTTGATTTGTATATGAGCTTGTTTATGTTTTCTATTCATGAGTTATGTGTTTGTTTGTGATGTTGTTTATGTTGCTTTAGTATTTGACTGTTTGTAGAACATAAACGAAAAACTAGTGTAGGCCATAAGGTAGGCCATGGCCTAGACCAGGTTGTGTCCCGACCCGTGTGGATGAGATACTTTTATAAAATAACTTGGATAGTAGGTGCGTTTTGATTGGTCTACAAGTGTGTTTTCATAGCGCTACGAAGCACGAAAATGGTGTGAGCAATGTGGTTTCACTGTCTCCGAGTTGTGAGAATTGCAGTACGCGCTTCCTATATCATCTTTGTCTTTGTTAACAATATAAATAATAATTTTATAAAAGAAGTAAAACATGTTGTCTGTGCCTGCATAGCCTGTTGAAAACCTTGGCAAAGTTTGTGAGAATTCTCGAGCGGCTGAAAACTCTTGACTGCGTCCTGGGTTCTCACTGATATGCTCTCGAATTCTCCCAAACGTTCGCCTCGGTTTTCACCAGGCTATGAAGGCACGAAAGCATGTTTTATTTCTTAAGTGTCTTATTAAATTTTGTCTGTATGCGAGTGTGACAGCTTATGCTATCTTTTATTATAATTTCCCACAGAAAACACGATGTTTCCAATCCAGCCGACAGATTATGTAATGGATGTTGTTGGTCAGCTTGAAAAACAAGATGTGGCTTTTAGTCTGTGTTTACGCCGTGTGTTGTGGTACAATCTTAGTCAGTTACGCAACGAGTTACTTGTTAGCTTCATTTATCACCAGGTGACGAAAAGATTCCTTAAGCAGCATTGAATTAGTAATCCTGCTATACAGTGAGCTATAAACGGCGTTTACCAGAGCAAAATTTTGAAAGTAATGAAACGTTTTAGTTTTGATCATGGAAATTTGCATAGTGTCACAAGTTAAGACCCGTCTATGTGACAATTTTTACCTCATAAATGACGTCACTCATCGATGAGGTTTAGGAGTGATGTGAATTCATTCACTCGGCTTTCAACTTTTAATCATGTAACTATTGTGTGCATTAAACTAGAGGTTTACAAGGTGATGCTGATGTTCTAAAGCCGACGCTCTAACTAATAGTATATGCCTAAAATACCTACAATTTAACTTTTAATACGCCATGAATTTGTAACGCAACGGAAATTTTCGAGTTGTTATGGCTTTCACCTCGGCGCAAGAGGAAGAAGAATTTGGTGCAAACCCAAGACCAAATCCAAGAGCAGAAACCGGGATCATTGAGATTTGTGCTAGGGTTCTTTTAAGTGACCAACAGAGTGATGGGCGACTGGGCCAACGATTTAATGTCCTGATCATGCTAGATTTAAGTTAACCGAACGGCGGTTAAATTAAATCGGGCATGCAAAGATACGCTAAATGCGTTAAATTGGTTACACGATTTGTTTCTTTATTGTAAACATATTGTTCATCAGCCTATCAATCAACGACGTAAGACTGAATGACAGAAAATTGTTGCGCAGTACATATTCCATGATCATATCAACAGAGATTATAGTTTATTTTTACCGCGGTGTAAACAATGACGTCATGAATAATCGCAGTAGTTATAATTATTGAAGTTTGTATCGCAAACAATGACGTTATGATTGATCGCCGCGGTTATGATTATTGGGACTGAGCTGTATCGCCCTTCCACCAACTGGTGTAATTATAAGATCAAAGGAGCAAAGTAAATCGGGAGGGCTGCCGCAAGAACGATAGCAATGAGACGATTCTGCTTAAGGTAAAAAATGACCTGATGCTAAACATGGACAAAGGACGTGTGTCATTGTCGGTCTTGCTCGATCTGAGTGCCGCCTTTGACACTGTCGACCATATTTTATTGTACAGGCTTGGTTTAACTGGCACTAGACTACTATTGCTGCTACTACTACTACTACTACTACTACTACTACTATTACTAGTTATAATAATAGTAATGATAATAATAATAATAATGATAATAATAATAATAATAATAATAATAATAATAATAATGTCTTTATTTCATAACCTTGCTGTTGGGGAAGTTACAATGTGCTAATTAATTAATACAAATACGAAACTCTAAATTGAAATTGATATTTACAAATGTTTACGATGCAGACTGATATTGGAAGTGCAGCCTGTTTAAAAAGATGTCTTGTAGCGTTTAGTATTAAAGAGAGGCAGCAAACTTCTAGGATTTCTAAGTAGCTTTAGGAAGAACAATAGCTGCAAGCAGGGATTCTGTGGCTGGTTGCATGTAGCCTTCCTTGCATAGAGTACGGGGAACATTATTATTAGCTTTCATTAGTTTTGTTTAACATGTTCATTAAATTTGATGTTCTCCTGAAATGTTACACTTAGTATTTTAAGCTTGTTTATATACTAAAGTGGCTCTCTTCGTATCTTAGCAAACTCCAGCTGAAAGTATAGGTTATAATGGTTTTCCCAAAATCTCCTATTCACAATGTACGCAAGCAAACTGTTTGAAGTTATTGAGTCTCATCTCTCTAATGCACATGCGTATGCTGATGAAACGTAGCTGTATATCACATTCAGCCCCAATGACAATACCAACCAATATTCAGCTACCACCGCTATTTAACTCTTTGTACAAGACTCAAGGTTGTGCACGACGAGAGACAGACTGATGCTAAAAAGTGAGAAAGCAGAAATCATACTGTTTGGAACGCCATAGCAGCTCAAGAAAGTTAACATCACAAAGTAAAAACATCTGTGAAGCTGCCATTCGTCCTGTTAATGTTGTTAAAGACCTTGGCGGCTGTTCGATTCTTCACTCACCATGACCACACACATAAACAAAACCTCTGCTTCCGCATTTTTCTACTTATATAACATTAGACACACTAAAATTTCTCAGCCGTCAACATACTGAAATCTTTATTCACTCCTTTATTACCAGCCTGCTCGACTACTGTAAGAGTCTTCTTTATGGCCTGCCTGATTCGGTCATGCACAAGCCCCAGAGAATCCAGAAAGCCTGCACCCGCCTTATCTACTACTGCTCCAACTTGTGCCACTTTACCTCTTTTAATGGAACTTTGTTGGCTACCTGTCCGACAAGAATCGCCTTCAAAGTACTCCTTATCACGTACAAGTCCCTGAATGGCTCCAACATACTTATCCGATCTGATCTTCATCGCACACGCTGGCCACTATACCTTCGCAGCTCAAATCGTGGACTCTTGCTTATCCTCGCATAAGATCAAAGAAAACCCACGCTGATCGCGCCTTCATGCTTGCGGCGTCAAACGTATGGAACAAACTGCCTGCTGAAATTCGCTCAAGTCCTACTTTAAATATTTTTAAGTACAGCTGAAAACATATCTTTTTACTATAGCTTTTCCTCAATTCCTTGATTAAGTTTATGTAATGCGCATAGAGCATTTTATGATTATGCGCATATATAAATGCTACAATATTATTATTATTATTATTAATAATAAAATCATTATTATTATTATTATTGCGGTGTAAGCAATGAGGTTATGAAAGATCATCACGGTTATGATTATTGAGACTGAGTTTGTACCGCGGTGTAAATGAGACGTTATCGATTATCGTCACAGTTGTGATTATGAGACTGAGTTTGTACCGCGATTAAACAATGACATCATGAATGATTGTCGCGGTTATAATTATTGAGACTAAGTTTATACTGTGGTGGAAACAATGGCGGAATGAGTGATCAGAGCGGTTATAATTTTTGAGACTGGGTTTGTACCATGGTGAAAACAATGACGTTTTGAAGATCGTTGCGGTTATGATTATTGAGGCTGAGTTTGTAGCGTGGTGTAAACAATGACATAATGATCGTTGCGGTCAGAGAAACAAGGTTTTAAGAAGAAGATACTTGAAAATGCATTCGTAAAGTTCTATAAAAGCCACTACGACGAGGTGCGAAAGTATGAAGCAACGATCAAAGAATTTAGAGAGCCCTGAATTGTTTGAAAAGTTATTGACTTATTGTATCCTTTTTAAATGTCATATTTGTATGGGTTTTTTTTTGTTAATTAATGCTCTGTCTATGAATTTGTTTTTCACGCGCAAGCTTGTTTTTAGTTGTGTGGCTTGTGCCGCGATTACCGATTTAAACGGCTTTACCTGTTGGTTTTCCTAACGTTGCTGAATTACTGTGCTCACTTAGTGGATGGCTTCACTTGTCTTCAATTGGTACAGGATTTGATGGAGCCGAAACCAATTGTATAATTGCACACAATTTAGTTATGCTGCTGATGAACAGTAACTGTTTTGCTGTTTTTTTCAGCAGCATTCTAGTTCAGATATGTATTACATAAACAATTTAATCAATGCAAAAGACAAGGCTGGAAAATAACTTTTTCTTTCTTCTAATACACTTACACTTTTATCGAATTTAAAATTTGATTGCGTCTGAAGCATTGCAATACCTCAGTTAATGGTATATAATATTGTCTTTGAAATCATTAGGTTTTGCCGGACTATTTGGCAGGATACCTGTTGGGTTTAAAGGCAGGACAGCAATCCGACCCAACGGTAGGTCTAGTATAGCACCTAACGAACTACAGGCACATCTGCCTCAGCTTAAACAAGTTAAAGCTGAAGGTAAACTTGCTTACTTCTCTCTTGATAAGCTCATTATCAGTGACAGACCGCCCGGTCAAATTCATGCCTAAATGTATGATGATATAGATGTATTTCACTTTATCTGATAATATATGAACAACGAATCACATAATCAATCATTTACTTGTGGTATATGCCAGAAGTTAACAGCAGGTTGTAATGATGTAGTCAAATGTGGAATCTGTCATTTGTGGTTCCATGGCAAGTGTAATGGTCTAACCATTAAGGACTGCAAACACTTAAAACTTAACAGTGAGGTATTCTTCTGTAAAATATGTTATATTGATCTATTTCCCTTTAGTTATTTAAATGACTTTGAATTTAATATTCTTATGAACTCTAGGAAACCCTCTGACATTGAACTGCTACCCTCCCTTGATATTATCTCTAAGATTGCTAGCCTGGGTAGTCTAAACATTTCAGATATTGAGTCAAATATACCTAATCCTATATATTCCAAATATTATTATCCATCTGATTTTGATAAATTGTATGTTTCATCTTCGCCATCTTATTTCTCCTTATTTCACGTTAACTTAAATAGTCTTGATGCCCATCTGGGTGACCTGCATACCACACTTGCATTGATGAATTTTCCCTTTCAAGTCTTAGGCATTAGTGAGACTAGAGAAAACTATTCCTCAGGTTTTAAAATGAATAATAACTTGGAAGGTTATATACTACACTCACAACCCTCCAGATCTGCTGCTGGTGGTGTAGCAATCTACACTAGACATACTTTGAATGCATTTAAGCGAACTGACCTAAGCACAACTGATGATGAATTTGAAACTATCTGGGTTGAAATAGTTAATTCTAAAGCTATAAATATTCTATGTTGTTGTGCCTACAGACACCCTTCCTTTAGCCCTGTAAGATTCAGTGAACATCTCGAATCTATTTTATCTCAGCTAACTAGTGAAAATAAGTCCATTTTCATTATGGGTGATTTTAATATTAACTTATTAAATTGTCAAAGTCATCCAGAATCTAATGATTTCTTACTAATGCTAAACTCTTTTTTTCTTCTACCTTATATTTTACAACCAACACGTATAACTGAAAGATCAGCAACCCTTATTGATAATATATTTGCAAATACTTATGCTAAGAATGCCATCAGTGGTAACATAGTCTCTAGAATCTCTGATCATCTTCCTCAATTCCTGATTGTAGATAATCTCAAAGTAAACTATAAAGTTTTAAATTATTATAAGTATGATTTTTCTAAATTTGATGAAGAGAAATTTATTAATGATTTCTCACATCTAGACTGGAATAACATTTCAAATGATCATATAGATACCAACACTAAGTTTGATATTTTCTATGATCAGATATCTCAATTTGTAAATTATCATGTACCACGTCGAAAGCTCTCCAAACGTGAAATAAAGTTATCTACTAAGCCATGGATTACTAGATATATTCTTGCCAAAATACGATATAGAGATAAGCTCTATTCCCAAATCATTAAAAGTAAACATTTGAATCCTAATTTGAATTATATTCATAAGAAATTCAGGAATAGTGTTGTCAAAGATATTAAAGCGAGCAAATATGCCTATTTCAATAATTACTTTTTGTGTAATAAGGACAATATGAAAAAAATCTGGTCTGGAATTAGATCAATTATCAACATCAGTAAAGTTAAAGCTGATTACATTCCCAGTATTCTTGAAAGTAGAAAAACTGTTGAAAATCCTTGTGCTATTGCTAATATTTTTAATAATTTCTTTGTTAATGTGGGTAAAAATGCTGACAAAGACATTCCATGTGGGAACTGCTCCCCAACTTCTTTTCTGAGGGGCAATTTTCCTGATTCTATGTTTCTCTCCCCTGTTACTTCAGTTGAAGTTGATTCATACATATCTCAATTGGACAATAACAAATCCATTGGTCCCTATAGTGTTCCAGTCCCATTGCTAAAAATTCTTAAGACTCGTATTTCCCCACTTATTTCATCCTTAATTAATGATTCTTTTCTCTCTGGTATTTTCCCTAATAAACTTAAATTGGCAAAAGTTATTCCAGTTTTCAAAAAAGGCTCTAAACTAGACAAAGACAATTATAGGCCAATATCAGTTTTACCCATTTTTAGTAAAATTTTTGAAAAGGCTATGTTTAAACGACTTTATGGTTATCTTGAATATTGTAACATCCTTTATCCACTTCAATTTGGTTTTCGGCAAAAGTGCTCAACAAATCATGCACTGATACAAATTTCTGAATCAATCCGTAATTCAATTGATAATAAAGAGTTTGGCTGTGGCATCTTTATCGATTTAAAAAAGGCGTTTGACACTGTTAACCATTCCATTCTTTTATCAAAACTGAATCACTATGGAGTAAGAGGTAAAGCCTATGACTGGTTTCAATCATATTTGTCCAATAGAGAACAGTTTGTTTGTGTAAATGGCCATAAATCTGATCATCTGTCAATCACTTGTGGAGTTCCTCAGGGATCCATTCTTGGACCCCTGTTGTTTTTGCTTTATATTAATGATTTACCGAATACCTCGAAACTGCTTAGGTTTCATTTATTTGCCGATGACACTAATATATATTTTTCATGTAAAAACCTTAATGATCTTGAATTAATCCTAAATCAAGAGCTTCATGCAGTGGATGAGTGGATGAAATGTAATAGATTAGCTCTTAGTATTAAGAAAACTAATTTTGTTCTTTTCCATTCTAAGAGTCTTAAACCATACAAGTCATTAAATTTAAAAATTAATGGTATGAACATCCAAGAAGCTTCCTCAGTCAAATACTTAGGTGTCACTTTTGACTCAAATTTAACTTGGAAAAATCATGTGAATGAACTCTGCTTAAAACTATCTAAAACTGTAGGCATATTTTCCAAATTAAGGTACTATGTTAATGTTGATATACTTGTTATGCTTTACTATTCTCTAATTTACCCATTTCTTACTTATGGTGTTCAAGTTTGGGGTCTCACATACCCAACCTTTCTAAAACCTGTAACTACTTTGCAAAAACGAGTTGTTAGAATAATGACATTTTCTGACCCTAGATCTCATTCTGAGCCATTGCTGAAATCTCTCAGACTCCTGAAATTCTCTGATATAATCCATCTTGAAATTCTCTCTTTTGTTTATCAGTGGTACCATAAACTAAGTCCTCCTTGTTTTATTGATTATTTTAACCCAGTATCTTCTATTCATTCATATAATACAAGACAATCTCTGATT
>JANCMA020165431.1:0-13856 GCA_024336925.2 Zoanthus solanderi | reverse complement strand
AGCCCGTTGTAAAATCTACTGGAAGTTTTTTTATATTTTTCCATCACCGGTTTTTAAGTTAACAGAAAGAAACAAATGAGTATTGATTTCCTAGACCCCAAACTTTATCACTGACAGGTTTTGTAGGTAATTTAAGTTATTACACATCACATGCACCACAATAAAAAACAAAATATAATGTGTGTATAAAAAATAATTAATTTGAAGAGCTTGATTAAAAGTTAATGAATAAAACTGGTAAATTTTACTGGATAAGAACAATACTTACAGGTTGAGGACGAGGAGAAATGGGTTTTTCTTCGATTCGGGGTGGTTCCAATCCTTCACTTTCGTATTTTTCTTTTATACACTTTCTTATTTTTTCTTTAGCAGTAGTCTCTGAAACAGTTGCGGTCTCTAGCGGGACCGCATTCATCATAGTCGCTGCCATATCTTGCGCTTGTGTGTTGGGATTGTTAAACTGAGACAGGAAGGCGAAAGGAAACTGGCTGTTCTAAAAGAGGTCAGTGCATATAATAAATATCAATAAAGCTTCAGTAGTTTTGTTCAGTGTTTTATATACAGAAACAATAATACCACAACACTGAATTGATATGGTTAGAATACATTTGAAGAAGAAGAAAAATGAGTGATATCTATATGTTTTTAAATCTAAGGTAAGAGTAATTTAAAAGAGTGGATCCGGTTCTAAAATAATTGACAGTATAAATAAGTGAAACCAAAAACTGTTTTTCTAAAGTTTTTTCAAGGTTTTTCAGTTTTCAAAGTGTTGTTAAATTATTCTTTTAATGTAGACTGATATATTCTACTTGGCCTTCTCATGTGGGTTAGTCAGTATGGTGTACTAAAGTCTTATATGCATGCATGTGATTAAATGATGTATGTTCAAAGTTACGATTTTTAAGTTCCCAAAATTTGAAGAATTTGTTTTAAGCTCGTCACTCTTTTGGCGTTGCGAGCAGTTCATACCGACGGGCTCAGAACTTTCAACGAAATAATAGACGAAACTCCAACTAAGTAGTTTTTGCAAACTTACTCTATATGGGTGCGCTAACTCGACAAACAATTTGATAGGGGAAACGAACATTTTGTTACATGTGTTTAAACTGACCACTCACCTGTTGGTACAGCTTTTTGGGGCAAAACATTTGTTTGTTTGTTTTTGAGCGGCTTTGAGCTGTTATATATATTATGGCACTAAAGTTGAACAGCAATCTGTCCAGCCGTAACAAATATTGTAGGATGTTTATGTATCAAAAGCGAAATATTTTGTGTCCTAATTTTGAAGTATTACGCAAGCCAAGAGACCAAAGACCGGGATAGGAAAAGAACCGGATGTTTATAACTTTTCTGTTAACTTCAAGTAAAGTTTTGCAATTATTCGAATAATTAGGACAATTTGATACATAACTTTCAATACGAAGATTTTAATAGCAGGGAATGTCCCTGTTTTTAAATCTGCAATGGGCTCCCACCAGAAAATGTTGAAGTTCTATTTTTTTCATATCACTGACTACACGCATGTCAATGAATTTTGAATCATACATTGTTTTCAAAGTTTCTGCATACCGCCGTCATATGCAAACTCGATTTACAA
The DNA here is from genome assembly GCA_024336925.2 of Zoanthus solanderi. Taxonomy (NCBI): domain Eukaryota; kingdom Metazoa; phylum Cnidaria; class Anthozoa; order Zoantharia; family Zoanthidae; genus Zoanthus; species Zoanthus solanderi. Next base: position 12,259 of record JANCMA020165431.1, on the reverse strand, counting down.
CCCAAGCAAAACATGCTTTCAGGAATCAGAGCAGTTGCTCTCACGAAGGGCTAACGCTCGAATAAACATCAAGTTTGTATTTTACTGACGGCGATCGCTAAACTCGGTGAGAGTCGGGAAAAAGTGCTGGAAGAACACAAAAAAAACTTACAGGTAAGGTTTCGTATTCGTACTCAGAAGAACTAATTGAATCCATTGGGTCTTGTGAAGCCATGTACAAACTATTAAAACTGCTAACTGGAATCATGCTGCAGTGGTAGACGTAGTTCTTTGGAAACCCAGAATGTCTAAAGGAGATTCCTTGGTTCCGGCATTTAAATAAACTCAAACGAGATAACAGGGAAAGTCCCATCACTACACACAAGTCTATCGTTGATTAAAACTTGCGACAAGAAAAACTAAAAATAGCTCACGAATTTGTTCCTGTTTGACGCAAAATAAACATCAAAACAAGTAAGTATGCAATTATCAAGAATTACACAAACATTTTTTTTCTGAGAATTTTTCTACCGAGCTAATTCTTAGAAAAGGTAGAATTCAATTATACCGGAAGGGTGATAAGTTTGCTTTGCACACAAGAATGGTATCGATTTACTCAGTTCTCCAATTTTATAAATGTCTTCATTTTTTCGCCATTTCAACATTTTTGCATCTTTCGCCAACTCTCTTTTCATATCGATAGCAAAAATGAAGTTTGATTCGGACTTATCATTTATTGAAAATCATATTCAAAACTATTCAAATAAAAACACGTGACTTTGATGTTGCAAAATAAGTGTACAAAACTTACTTCGTCGTTATTGAATGGTAGTAAAACTTTCATAAAGTCACAAAAAAAAAAAAAGAATTAAGACTATGAATAAAGTATTTTACTTTGTTCAAATAGCTTTTTTCCAAGCCCTCAATATTTAGTTTCTCTCGTAGAAATCTATCGCGGAGCAGGCGGAGGCCGTGACGCATAAGTTTGTAGTGTTTTTAAAGTGGCTCTCGCATATCATTAATTCTACGCAAATGGCAAAATAGATCATGATAACAGTTAGTATCTCGTTATTTCGTCTAAAGAATCTTACAGCTATAATTACTATCGTTCTAAAAGCTTTTCGGGAACGTTTTCACCGATTAAACTTGAGTTTATACATTAGTATTTCTTTAATCTGCAACAACTGCATAAAATATATTGTAAACCGCATCAAATAACACAGTCAAACCAAAACAGATCAAATATATTTCCATGTATATCGTATTTCGAACTGTTTGATAAAATTTAAAGTCGACAGTTACAAGATGATGTTTAATAGTTGATTATCATTTCAATTCAGTAACTGGCGTTGACCCTAGATAGATAGATTGATAGATAGAAACTTTATTAAAGTGTCGAAACCCTGCAACTGATAAAAACCGCCGCTATAAACTCTTTGACCAAATTCCAATGACAAGCCATTACGGCATTAATTTCTATTCAAATGTACCTAAATTTTCGATATTTGCATTTCTTCGAATTTTACTCTGTACAACTACACACCCTAACGAACCAGTTGCAGCAGTTTACGTCTTGTGACTTGGCGGTGTGTTTATTTGACAGTGTGCCTTTGTGTGTGCGTGGGTGTTTGGCAAGGACACAGTAATCAATAGTTTATTGTTGCAACCCAATGAAGTCTTAATTATCAATTTACAGCCGGTCTTTTCTGAAGTCATTTTCTGAGAAATCCTAACAAAATCCTTTATTAACCTTTTTTTGCAACGGTTTTGCAAACAAAATGTATCTTTTATTGTGTGGGAAGCTTTGAAATAACTTTTTTCATAGGCTGATAGAAACACCAAACTCCATAGGCTTACTGACAATTCACTGCATTTATGAGTATGTTAAGAAGAAGAAAAATTTGTGTTTACCTATTTGTGGTGACAACTTGCAAAAGCAAGAATTAGAGGGACCATTTTTGAAAGGAGCGTTTGTCTTAAGGTTAAATAAAACGATCCTCAAATTTCGAAATTAAGGCAATTAATATCCTTTTCAAAAGGAAATGTCTTAAAACGTTGTGAACAAAATCAGACAGGAAGCTTAATGGAAGATGGAGTTAAAAGGGAAATGAAATGCATGGCCGGAAAGCTAACAAAGCTGTTTCCACAATGTTTTGAAAACATCGAGTTGCACACAGTCATCCCAGAAAATAAAAACATATTTGACAGAAAGAATCCGAAACTAATATAACTAATGCCATACGGGTATGAATAAATCTTTTATTTCTAGCTCTGCAATCTGCAGAACATTTTTACAGGGTTGCCTGTGGCAACTCAGTCTTAAAATCGGTTTGGTCTTTTCTGTTCTTTTCGTTAGAAAATAAATTCTTGTGCAAGGTTTATCAAATATGGATTCGCACATTATGATCGGTTCAAAACTCGCTATGGCAACGTAACTGAGGGAAAGCCACTTAGAAAGGACCGTGAGTGTTACAGGTCATCCGACTGAGATCTCAGCCCTGGGCAGGGCTAATTTTTTTTTTTTTTGATTACATGACGAAACTTAACCTGGTGTCACAGCGGATTTAGAACCACGCGGATTTGGACCCTTCTCCAGAGATTTGGACCCCTCTCCGCAGATTTGGACCCCTCATCGCAGATTTGGACCCCTCATCGCAGATTTGGACCCCTCTCCGCAGATTTGGACCCCTCATCGCAGATTTGGACCCCTCTCCGCAGATTTGGACCCCTCTCCGCAGATTTGGACTCCTCTCCGTAGATTTGGAACACCCTCGCTTTAGTACTAAAAATTACTTTATTTCAATGTTTTTCATCTAAATTCGTTGAATGGTATTTTATTCAACATTTTGTTGGAAACTTTTGAAAAGGAAACGAGTTTTCAACCCGCAGTGTCCTCGCCAGTTCGTTCAGATTCGGTGTCTTTCATTTTCAATGTCATAATATCTAACGCCGAGTAAATGCAATTAAGGCAAATATAAATACTGATTTTAATTCTTGGTTTTCACACAATCCCAAGAGACACAAAAGACAATAGAGATAGCGGCTATTTTTTGTCCCATTTGGAAATAAATTTGTTCTCGTGAGTTTTTCAAAACCGCTCAAATTGCATTCGTCCTAAGGGCTCATGCATGGCTCAGGTATTTTAAACACCTTTTTAAAAACCCATTTGTGCAAGTTACTTTCAAAGTGAACTTGAAGTCGAATGTGGTTACCTATACTGAAAAAGTTTCAAAATAATGTTTTTCAAAATGTTTTTTATGGCTTCTTCAACGAGATAGAATTGCTGACATTTTTTTAATTTGTCACTGACAGGTAAAATCGTTCTTGTTTGAGCAACATCATTGAGTCGTAAATTTAATTAAAATCAATTTTCTTTTTTGTAAGCACAATTTTTCAGAACGTTTTTAAAGTTTAAAAAAACTATACATTGAAGCGAGCCTGCGAATGTTTCATGCCAGCGTTCAATAAGGCGTTGTTGTCATAGAAACAATAATGACATAAAAATAACTAATAACTAAAGCACGCGACCTCTTACATTTTGTTATTTTGGCTGGTAATCTTTTTCAAAAGTATAACAATATATCTATAAACTTTTAAAAAAATTACTGGAGTACAATGGAAGACAAAATTGTAATTTCATCTGATCCTCGTTATGGATACTTTTACGACCTGAATATCAGAAATTTAGATCGGCAAGTGCCAACTGTTCCTGAGCTAGGCTGTATGAGAACTAGTGTTTTTGACGAAATCAAAATACCAGCATACAAGTAAGTATTTTTGGGACGATAAACTTTTATTTGAAAAATCAAACTTTCCGCTCTATCTTAAAACCAAGCTGCAAGTGGCACTGCAAGTAGTAAACGTTTCAAATAGCATAAAAATCTCAGATAACACAAACGTGCTAGTAGCTAATTTGAAGCCACCAATGGTAGCTAACATTACCCCATAAATCTACCATAAAATAATAGTGAGCCTGAATGCTAACCGGCTATGGACAGCTATTTTGATTTGGCACATTTATGCCCAATTTCTTAGGCATATGACTAGCAAACAGGCTTAGGTTTCCACAGATGATAATCTAAGACTCCCTTTTAGGGATACTTATTCTATAAAATCATGTCTCTTAAGATACATTTTATTAACTTAGCTCAAAATTTATTCTGAATAATTATTATAATAATATTTTTTCGGGCTCGGCTTAAAATAGTTTTATAACAGTTTAAATAATTTCTGTGCGTATCCTTAGAATACTAAGTGACTATGCAATAAACATTTCATTATTTGTCCTCTTACAACCTTGGTGTCGCTAGAAATATGTACTGAGTGGAGTCAGACTGCTGGCAACAAAGCCTGCATTGTTTAAACACAGCTAACTTCTGGCAAAACTATTACTAGTTTTGAGTAACACCTTCTCTTTCATTTGTGGCTTGGTAGCCCAGTTGGTAAGAACGCTCTACAGTTATCGCAGAAGTCATGCGTTCGAATCCCGCGTTAAATCCAGAAAAGCTAGAAATCATAACTTCCGTCAAACAGCAATTTTTCTTGAGCTATTTTAGCAGTTTTTCAATTACTTTCAAACATAAAGAATTACATTATTGCGCCTCAAAAATTCATTATAATCAAAAAAAATTGTTTCTTAAAAACCTTCTTTTTGTATATACTCATTTATATATATAATTTCAATCAATATCCATTTTCTACACTGAATAGAATCCCTTGGGTATACTTGTGTTCTGAAAAAGCTCTTTCTATTGTTTTCTAGAATAAAAAGTTGAAGTTTTATATATTGACAAGGAATTAACTGGGATTTGAGTTGTTTTAAACTATTTTGTTTCTTTGAAAGAATCTTTCATTTTCTTCTTATTATTTTGCTTGAGAATTAAAGCTTTTGCAGAGCTATGTGTCCTTTATTTTGATAAATTTAACTTTATACTAGCTAAGTAATCATAAATTAGTGAAGTGCGTTCGACTTTACTTAATAGCTCGAAATTTTCTGACAAAAAACACTAAACACACAAGTGAGGTGCGGAAACTTTGTATCTGCTATTCGCAGAAGAATTTTCACGATTGGCTAAAAACAACATTTCTTCCGACAAGAAGCTTACATGCACCCAGCTTTAAAACTGGTCTGTTCATACACCAAGATAGCAGAGACTGTCTTATAATATCAAACTGTACTGTCGCGTGTTCGATTCTTGCGCTGTGGTTACTTGATTGTTTTGTTTTTTTTTGCCCACCAAATAGCATTTAAGATATAAAACATGTTCTCCGTGCCTTTATAGCCTGGTGAGCGTTTGGGAGAATTTGAGAGCAGATCAGTGGAAACTCGAGACGCAGTCTAGGGTTTTCACCTGCTTGAGAATTCTCACAAACTTTACCGAGGTTTTCACCAGGCTATGAAGGCACGGATAACATGTTTTATTTCTTTTATAAAATTATTATTTTCAATGGAAATGCACGTACTATCCAAATTATTTTATAACATAAAATAATTTGGATTTGGTTGGTCAACAAGTGTGTTTTCATAGCGCTATTAAACACAAAAATGAAATGAGCGCTGTCTCCAAGTTGTAAGAATTTTCAATTTCATGATAGAAATAAAACCATACACATGCGCTTCGTTTATCGTCTTTCCCTTTGTGAAGTCTTGGGTTTTCACTGATCTGTTCTTGAATTCTCCCAAACGTTTGCCTCGGGCTTTTACCAGGCTATGAAGACCCGAAGAACGTAGTTCATCAGCCTTTCATTCACTAGTTCTCTATCTTGTTTTGGATGATAGATCTTTTGATCCTGTGTGTCACAAGCAGCATTTCGTTTACGGTCTTTCTACAGTACAGTCTCTATAATTCATTAAATAGTCTTTTTCCAAAAAAAATTAATTCTTTTTATTCATCTTTACTACTTAGTTTATGAAAGTACTACAAATCGTAAAGGTATTGATACAAAAACAAGTTTGTATATTTTCTCGATAATTTTACAGTTTTGACCGACTGACGACTCTCGAAATGTTGATCAAAATTCCCCATCGAGTCTAACACGAAACGCAAAGTTTCTTTCACAAGAATTCTATTACGGCACAATTTTCTGATGTTGATTGTGATAAGTATCTTCAACCACGTTTCTTTTTAATGCTTTACTTTAAACCGATTTTTTTACAGCTTCACTTGTTTTAAAAATACGACTCACGGTCGTGCATGAAGTCGAGGCATTTTAGGATAAATAGTCAGCCAGATGAAACTGCTCATCAAGCTTGAGCCCGCGAGTAACAACACTACTAGTATGCGTACGCCCTTTTACTGGAAAAACTGTTTAAAACCAAAGATGAAAGAAAATATTATATCATTAAGCATGTATGCGCGCCTTTGACTTTTCAAACGATTACGTCACCATGCAAACGTGAAGGAAATGGAAGCGCAAGTTTTATCGAAATTTCTTTGAATTTTTTAACATTGTAATGAAAAGATATTGAATCAATTTCAATATCACCATATATTTCACAAGAAAATAATAAAATTTGCCATCGAGTCAAGCATAATTTTCTGTTGTGATAAATATTGTAGCATAACTCTTGCATTAAGTCGAGGCATTTTAATACGTTCCGGTCGCCCGGCCGTACAAAAATCAATCATCGCAGAATGGCATCAAGTCTGAACCCACAAACATCGGCAAGATTAGGATGCGTTCTCCTTAGTCGAACGCAATAAAAAACAATTATTGAGACATTTTAAATCGTAAAAGAAGAAAACAGAACAACTAATAAGAGGAGTATTACTTTTGTTTTCTAGAAAACAGCACAACGTCTTTTACGACTATGCTATTGGTCGGTCGTCACCTGTGTGGAATATCAGACGTGCCGCTTTAAATATGGAACCGAGCAACCGCTTAATAAACTTGAGTGAACCAAAAAAGAGTCACCCTGATTACGCGCCAGGAAAACCGGTTCAAACTGTGATTAGCAGGGCTGCAAAACGCGCCACGGCGTCAGACAGACTGGAGATTTTGGCTAACCCAAAAAACTTACCAAATATTTTTGAGCGGGAGTGGACTGTCAAGAGAGGAGCACTTCGAGCAAAAGCATCTGAACGAGTGACTGATTTGGCTAACCCTAAGCAAGTACCAGCTGGTTTTACGGCGGATAAGATTGGCTGGGAGATTTGGCAAGTTTCCAGGTTTGTAAAATACATAAATGATTTACTTGCAAACTAATTTTTGTGATCACGTCCATATCAGGAGCAGGCCTGTAGCACAGTTAGTAAGTGCGCTGCCTTCTGTGCTGGAGGTCCCCAGTTCGATTCTCAGTGACATTTACATTTAACATCTAATTACAATAATTTCCAAATATATAGAACTAAGCTAATCCGGAAATGGTGGGTCAACTGAAAGTTACTTTCCTACTTCTGTCTTGAACACAGCAAGAGTGCTGGCTTCAACGGCTGAAGCGCTCAGAGTGTTCCATGCTTTGATTGTGTGTGGAAAGAAAACATCTGGTCTAAGTTCCCTGTATTTAAGACGATGCCCCCTGGTTTTAGCATAGCCAGGGCAAACTTCTGGGGGTAGTGTTATGCCCACGAGGTCGTACTGGATCTTATAGAACAATGTAAGGTCCATTGCTCTTCGACGGGCCTCAAGGGATTCCCAACCGAGAGACTCCAGCATAGCAGTGCTGTGGCTTTCCGGTTCGCCGGCCTTCTTGTAAGCGCGATCTCGTCGGTTCATTGAACTTTTTATCGATCGACTTACCCAGGGCAGATGCCGTTTATGTTTGGATATTAGGCTGGGGATATACTTGTCAATAGCTTGCAGGATGTTGTCGGCTATGAGAGCCCAATTTTCATTAACAGTGTTTGCCTCAGGGTCTGATGCTAGGTAAGTTGACGCGAAGGTGGAAATAGAGTCACGCAGGCCTGCTATGTCGCATTTATTCCACTGATAGATCTTGTGGGGACGCTTGGGAGTGAACTTTGGAGACATGTCAACCTCGAATAATACAGCATCATGGTCACTAATACCAGGTGTCACATGACACGACTGGATAATATTGGGCTGCGAAGAATGGACGAGATCTAGCGTCCGGTCGAGGCGAGTCAGCCGTTTCACATGTTGCGTGAGGCCAAACTTATCAGCAATATTTAGCAGGGGTTGATCGCAGGCGCGGCTAGGAATATCATCACGGAGATCGACAGTACAGCAATCCATGCCGCCACAGTTGAAGTCGCCACATAAAACCAATCGGGGAGGTTTAGGATGCCTATACAATTTACCAAGACATTCATCTAGCTGATCGAGTGGAAGAGGGTCTGCAGCGGAAGGGTTATAAAAGTTAATATAAACAGCTTCTTTGTCTTAGAAAAACTGAATTGACACGGTGATTTCGCATCCCTGAACATCAAAACGAGGCTCTTCAACTGCTGTGAGGTCACGACGTATAGCGATAAATACTCCTCCTCCAGTGGCTGTTCTATCCTTTCTGAAGACTTCAAAACGGTCCCGAAAGATAGAGCCAGATGGCATAGTTGGATCGATCTTTGACTCACATCCCACAATAATGTCCGGTTGATGAAGGTCGGTCAAGGCAAAAAATTCAGCCTGCTTGTTGGAACTTTTAAGACCATTGCAATTAAGGGATAACACTTTTAATTTTCGTCTCGGTTGGTGGTTTACCCTCCGATGATCACTTGCGGATGGACTGGAAGTATGCAAGGACGGTCCGAAGGGGCTACTTGGAAAGTGGTCATGGCGGACTGAAGTATCGAGTGGCAGCTAGAACTTAGATTAGCGAAGGAATTATTATCTGCAAAACTTGAAATGTTGTTCAGGAGAAATGCAGTTGAAAAATTCTGGAACGTACATTTGTTGCAAATCCAAACCAGTTTGGAATCGGAGCCAAAGTTCTCGTAAGACTGAGTTGTCATGGAAATACAGACAACATGGTACCAAACTAGGCACTCTTCGCATTCGATCGCCTTCTGATTTCTCCTAACCGCTTTATCACAAAGCCCACATGGATATTTGGGAGGTCCGGGATTAAGTTGGGCATCTCCACAAAGCAGAGAGACAACAAGCGAGGAATCGACAATGTGATCTCGAAAAGTCCAAGATGGCGGATGGCTTGAACGAGGTCAACTCGGAAATAGCAGCCGTTCCCGTCATAAGTGAGCATTCAATTTTTATAGGAAAATCTCTTGGATGACGTACTACCATTAGGAAGGTGATTTGTCGATGTTTTGAAAAATGTAACTGCAGCAAAACGGCGAAGATTAGAACAAAAAGTAGACCACAAAAATTTGTGGCCGCCATGATGTAGCGCTGCTGACCACCGCAGCGAAATGGTCATTAGGGATCTAAGTAAAGTAGCCAATATGGTTTGACTTTCTTTGCTGATTATGCTTTTGATGGCCTTTATATGGTTTTTGAGATAAATATTCGCAACTCTAGCAATTAAAACTTCATTTTTTATTCCATCCACCTCGAAAAGATTCAAGTAAGAAAATATAAAGCGTAATAAAAAATTGTTTTCTGCACTGAAGACGTCAACATTAAATATTTTTACTGATCACTGCAGTCTTTACTGGAAAACACAAGTTGCTAGCCTCGCACAGAGTCTCTCAAAGTAAAGAAGCCCTTTCCAAAATTAAATTTTATGTACATAATGACGTTCGGATTAACCTATACCATTCATTATTTTATCCTTTCCTGATTTATGGCTTTGTTACGTGGGCAATTTCTATTCTTGTTTTTCACTCAATCCCAAGAGACACAAAAGACAATAGACATAGCGGCCATGTTGGTGTCCCAAACAAAAGAAATAATCAAAAGTCGTCTTTGAGAGTACACCAACATGGAGGCCATGACGTCAGGTGAAAACAGGCAGTAATTCTTTACTCTCTGCCCTGCACAGTGGACTGGCACCTTACTATATCGGCTAACCAAACAGAATTTTAGAATGAGTTTCATTGTAAAGCACACCTTAATATTAGTGCCATTGTTTCTGCTTTACTAGTACAACTCAGAAGAGGAGCTGCTGTTAGATTTTGAAGTAATGTTCGAGAATGCCAAGTATTATAATGAAGAAGACTCCCAGGTCCACCAGGTAAGAAAAAGAAAAGCTATTTTACACATAGTACAATAATTATTGCCACGACCAAGAATATCATTTAAAGTCCCTATAAAAATTTGTTAGATATGAGCTGCGTTACCATGGTCAGCAGTCACTCATGACATCAAAACGTCAAATCAATTCATGGTTCAAATTGATATGGCTATAATTTGTCCCTGTTATTTGAATCAATACTGCAAGTCCACATCAGTGAAAAAGGCATTAATCTCGAAAATAAAAAAATTGTTCCACTCTAGCAACGTTTTACTTTCGCAAGTGTCAAGCAGTTTCACGCAGTGATGCCAATTAAGGTTGTACTGACCAGAATCTGCGCCGTCTGTCCACTTCAAAGATGGTAGAGTTCAATTTCAACTTTGTTTGTGTATCAGACAAAATATCTCCATTTCTAAATCCGGTTCGCCAAAAACAATTACAAAAACTAGATCTTGTTACTTATACCAGACAACAGAAGCCAGCTTATTTTACCCTGGAGCCCCCCCTCCCCCCCCCTTTCACTGTGCTAACCACCCTCTCACGTTTCCCAAAATCATCTTGGCTTCCTAAGAAATAAGTTTCATGACAACTTTGTGCTTTCCCTACAGTGACGATCAAACTTTTCAACCTAGAGTTAGTTGCACCGTGACAAAGAAATAAGTTTTTATGACAACAGCATTTTGCTTTGTTTACAGAGACGATCAATTTTTTCAACCTAGTGTTTTTTAAACCACAGCTAAGAAAAGTACTCGAAACTATTGACCAGACTACTGTATTGTGTCCTATAGCAAGACACTCCATTTTATCATAAAATCATTTTGATAATACTTGCTAGTGTCCCAGTGGCCAATAAATATGTTTATATGACTGCTAACCCATAAGTATCATACATTGTGTTCTATAACAAGACATTTTATTCTGTCATCAAATCATTTTGATAATACTTGCTAGTACCCAGTGGCCAAAAAATACGTTTTTATTACCTACCAAAAGATACTTCACCTGGTTTGTTGCAGTCAACCCATTTGCCGAGGGGTAACGTCCGCGCTATAAGCCACATATAAAGTTTTTGTTGGAGATGATGTTGTAATTTGCGTCAGATGGATGGTCTGTGGGAACAGTTGCCTGCTGTTCATTGACCACAACATTCCACTGAAGACATCTTGTGTTACTGATCCAACCATACTTGATAGAGTGTGTAGTTATTGTATTAAAGTAGTATCTTGATAAAGTTGAATTGTTCATCCAGCACACCTTTTCACTGAAGATATTTTGTGTTACTGATCCAACTATACTTGATATTGTTTAGTTATTGTAAAGTACTATCTAGAAAAAGTTGAATTGTTCATCCAGCACACCATTCCAATGAAGACTTCATGTGTTACCTATCCCACCACACTTACTAGATTGTGAAGTTAATATGAAGTGTATTAGATTGTTTTCGCGTAAGATTTTTTACTAAAAACTGATGCTTTTTCTATCTCTACCAGCTTACCTAAGTTTATCAGATGTGTATCATTTATTATTTACTGTATTTAGGATGCTCTAACCCTTGAGAAAGTGCTTAAGAAGAAGAAAAAGGCCCTTGGGCCCATCCATCCCCCAGGTAAAACAAAACTTGTTTCCCCATTGAGTTTTTGTTATTTAAACAAAACATGTGTTTAATTGCAGACGTCAAATTGAGAGTGCATAAATTGTGTGTGAACAGAAATCAGATTTTGCTTCATGATTATAAAAGTACTCAAGATGCTGATGCTCGTGTTTACATTATATTATTTCCACATTAGAAAATTTGATGTTAATGTTAATGGCCATAGAGTTTTTGTTGTTGTTTTGCTTTTCGTTTTCTAAACCTTTGTCCTCTTCGTCATCCTTTTTTCTCTGCTCTTTCCTAGATCTTTATCTTAATTTTCATGTCTTTGCCGTCTTCATTCAACTCTGAATGTTTTCTTATCTTGTTTTATGCATTATGTTGTTATTATTATTATAATAATTATTATTATTATTACTACTACTTATACTACATAAATTACAGTTCCATCAGTAGCTGAAAATGCAAGTGCTGCTCTACAACACACACCAACAAAGCATTCTACACCAACAAAATCTGGAAGAATTTCGTAAGTCATTCATATTTGTGTTATAATTTCTTATGTCAAATGTCCTTGTCTTTTAGCGTTTCTGCTGTAC
>JANCMA020165333.1:0-13859 GCA_024336925.2 Zoanthus solanderi | reverse complement strand
CTCGATGTCCGACGGTATTATCCATTGTGAGCCACTGAGGAAATGAAATAATCGACACATCTCTTGTACACTTCTTATGAGTCTCGAATTTCTTTCTTTTTTTTTTTTATTAGCTTTTTTTGGGGGGGAGGGGGTGGGCGTTTATTCGAGGCTGGGCGCTAATTAACTTATTCGAGGTGGCCGCTAATTCGAGGTTGGGCGCTAAATCGAATAAATACGGTATATCTCTTTTAATTTACAAGAAGCAAGTTAAGTGACCTGCATTTTACACAAGTTTTTATGCCATAGCGGATACAGTATCCGGCAAGTTGTCAACGGATCATAAATTCGATTCTCGTTCAGAACTCAAAAGTTCTTTTTTACCTACTGATAACAAATTTTAAATCTTTTAAACAGATTTTGTTCTGTTTTTACGAACCCTTTTTTCTCGCAGTTTTCTGTTACTAAACTTTCCCTTCTCTCTTAACGAATGGTAACGTGGGAAACTAGGACCGATGTCTGAACCGCTCAAGTTGGACCCGCTTCGTTCCTCCGTCGAACTGTGTCGCCGCTGTTGAGGATCATAGATCGCGCTCGGCACTTTATTACTGTACTCTGCTGTAGGAAGCTTAATCTTTCCTTGTTGGTGAGCAAGTTCTCTCAGACAAACCTGTGATACTGGCACTGAGGTTGAGCTCGATTGATCCAAGTTGATAGAGCTGTAAGAGAAAGTGTTAAAACTCTGCTCCAAAAAAGACTCGGAAGGGTAAGTCATGTCATATTCCACGCAGACGCCATTCTTGTAATAGCGAAAATTAATCGAGTGTCGTCCACTCGACATCATGGACTCCGAGGGCTTCATGATGTTTCGTTCTGTATAGCTTTTCCCATCCTGACTTACTAGTACGGGCGGGTAGCGCTTCAGTTCAACCAGATCAGAATTGCCGCACGGGTCACTGAACATCTTTTTAAGAGCTCGGCGAGCTCTACTGGTCAAAAACCACGTTATAGGAATGTTCATGGTACTTGGTATATGGATAACATACTGCGATATAAAATAACACCACACGAATAGTGTGCTGTGTTTGTTCACATACCATGTTATATGAGCGAAGGCAATGGAAAGCGCAAACGAAATACAATAAATCACGGAGATTATTGCCAAGCTGTTCACGGCTGTCAATTCTTCCTTTTTTTCCTTCCGTTTTTCGTTCATCCCTTTCAGGATTTTCAAGGCTTTAACTTTTCTCCTAACGGAGGACGTGATCATCGTAGCCAGAATTGCAAACGCGATACAAAGCAAAGCTTTATGGGAAATATCTACCATTTGGATCGAAAAACTGCTCTTGTATTTCCAGACTGTTATCTGAAAGGGGTTTTTCCAGGCTTTGATAAATATTGGAGTATTGGCGATCATTGGAAAAATCCAGCAAGCGACAGCTGCCCTAATCATTTTGGTTTTAGTTTTCCACTCAGTGTATCTTTGTTCAAACTCCGTTGTGAGGTATCGATCGGTCGCTATCAGAGCCATCCCATAAGAGTTTATAAAGCAGAACGTTGTTTCTATGTAAGAGACAGATGCAGACAGGAAACAATTTTGAGATGTTCCAATATTCATAACCTCGAAATAAATAAAGAATGAAACGGCAATTGATGAACAGAGCAAGTTTGTCAACGCCAACTGAGCCATTAGCAGGTTGGTGATTGTTCGTAACGCTTTGAATCGAACCAGAAGCAAAATGAAGATTGTGCTGCTTGAAACCGTGAATGTGATCAACAGTATGCACAATGTAAACTGCACCACATAAACTGGTAAAACAGCCATCGTAGCTCATTTAAATAGAAAAATCTTCGAATCGTAGACAGGTGGACCTTGGATTGTTTTAAACTTTAGTGGTAAATGACGGTAATCAAATCAGTATACCTAGCAGATTTTTGGTTTGTATTGTAGCATGGTTCGACTTAATTAATGTTATACTTGTAGTTCTTCTTAGATCATTAAAAGAAGAACACTAATGGCGATGGTACGTCATTCTGACGTTCATTGGGCAGAGTTTTCTTGCGAAACGCGGATCTCTTTTGTTATTGGGTAATGACTAGAAGCCCCAAAATTGCTGTAAGCACCTGAAAGGAACTGGGGGTTGGCTAGAAGAGAATAATTACTAAATGCTTTTGGTTAGAAACTGAATAAAGACAACTTTTCCTATTCTACTTTTTACCTTTTTTATATTAACTAAAACGAAGAAAAAAACATTTACACCAATTTAACTGCATTCAGTACTTGCGTCTTGTGCTGTAGCGCTTCAAACGCATAGCTCAAAATTTGGTATCAGTGGCTAGACTAGTGCTTACCCATTCATCTTCATCCGCTCTCTCCTGCAAATCCTGTGGTAGAGATGATCCAAATCTACAAGAATCAAGTGGCTCATCGGGCCGCTACTTATCTCCAGTTCCTGCAAGGTCAAGAGGATAAGAGTTTTTAACTCCCCCTTTTGAGACTGGGCCTACTTCATCGCAGGTTAGCACCCAGTAGAAGCTGTCTTACATTTATCAACCATTTATCGACCTTGTTAGGATGGCAAGCTGAATTAGCTATAGCGTAAACAACTTTAGCACAAAGAATCAAATTTTGGCCGAGCCGGGGATGGGACATGAGGGTTCAAAGTAATGTCTCAGGGTTTTGATCGAGCTACTAGAAAGAATAATATGTTACATATTACTGAAAGTCGCACAGCTGCTGGTCAGTCTAGTTTTTAATTTAAAAAAATGACTTCAATTCATGGAATCATTTACCAGAATTACTGAAATCTATGTAGCAAATGAACACTGACATAAATAAGAACTGAGATAAAACTTTTGAGAGCTTGTCAAGAAAACAGTTTTGAAATTTTAGAGTCCCAAGAAGAATTTAGTGGTTCCAAAACACTCAAAACATTGTTGTAAAATCTCCATTACATCACAAGAATAGTACACGCTTTTTCTTTATAAGAACAACTTTATAAGAACGAGGCTCAGATTGGCTGAAAATTAAGAACAATTTAAGAACAATGTTTTGAGTGTTTTGGAACCACTAAATTCTCCTTGGGACTCTAAAGTTTCAAAACTGTTTTCTTGACAAGCTCTCAAAAGTTTTAACACAGTTCTTATTTATGTCAGTGTTCATTTGCTACATAGATTTCAGTAATTCTGGTAAATGATTCCATGAATTAAAGTCATTTAAAATGTGACTGTCATTTAAAATGTGACTGTACCACGCATGCGCGAGATGATAATAAAGAGGTGATTTTCATGTTTGTTTAGGCACATTTTCGGAATGTTGTCGGCACATTTTCGGAATGTGGTAGCGTTTTACGATCAAGTCGAAAAGTTCCCGAAAAGAGGCTCGAAAGTTTACGAACAACGTTTGATTTTCTCTCGGTGTATCTTCGCGTTTTACGAAGAACGCCCGATTTGTAGCGTGCTCCGAATTGCGGTTCGCACTGGCGTTTTGGGGTAAGTAAAAGCATGAATTGTCTTGATTATATTCGCAGAGGTCATCGCAGCTTTCAGAGTGTGTTACCACACGGTTGATTCCCGTGAGATTCCTCGAAGTTTAGCGATATTCTTGAAAAGACGTCCACTTCAGTGGCTTACACTCTCGTCACGTACAAGAAGTTTCATACTTAAATTTAGATAACCTGAATGTATTTTTAATTTTTTCATTAACTAAATTCCGAGCTTTAACAACAGCAAATCTAATATTGAATTTGCTATAATTAGTCCTTGCCTTTGGTAGATAGTATGATGTTCTAGAAGCAAGCCTGGTTCTGTAATTGTGTTTTTTTAAATAAACTGAAAAAATTTTTCAAAGATCTTTGGTAGATTACCCATGTGAAAGTTGCAAACAGAAATTGCATTGTGATAATAAAATTAATAAGGTCATAAAAATTGATAATTTCGTGGTTAATAAAAAGAGGATGAATATGTTGTCTGTATGCAGAAAATGTTATAAGTCTTAGTGTTTTTTTCTGTAACAACAATAAGTGATCTGCAGTGGTAGGGTAAGTGTTTCCCCATGCTATAACTCCAGAGGTCAAAAATGGGTAAGTTAGGCTATAGTAGAGGCTTATCAGAATACTAATAGTAACAAAATATCTTATTCTTGAAATAATCCCAATACTCCTTTTGACTTTTTTTGGCTGTGTATCTTTCCAATATAAATGTTTATCGATTAGAACTCCAAGATATTTAAGATTATCCTCCTCTTTGATAGTTTTGTTATAAATAGATAACTCAATATGGAATGGTAGCTTTTTCTGTGGTGGATGAAATATTAGGAAATTAAATTTATTAATATTTAATAAAAGCTTCTTTGCACAGACCCATTTTTGAATCTCAGTTAATATAAAAAACTGTAATTAAGCTCGCTATGCCCACTAAATACATTATTCTTCTTGTTGAATCGTTCTGCAAATAAAATGTTTTGTAAAATTGTCCTACAGATTTTCCAAGATATACATTTAGAAATATAAATTCTGTTTCAGAAGTTCATTCGTATAGCAATACTTCCCCTGTCCTCTGCTTTCTGACCACCACAAAACTTGGGGTCAGGGTCACGTTAGTCCAGAACACGGAAAGCAGATTCAACTAAAATATAGTTATGCCTACTTTGCCTCCTTAGAGGTGCAATGCAAAGCAAATGCATGGTACTTAAATTGAATCCCCCTACCCCACGTCCTAATTTTTGAGGCTCGAATCTTTAACTCCGAGCGTTTCCCTATCTCGCAAATATTACTGGTAGATACAATTGTCTTTGTCACGCTGACTTATGTGCGTGCAGTTTTTTCAATTATTCACATCTGATTCAGTTCCTTACTCGCTGGGACTCGTACCGGGCAATTATTTCCTGTTCAGCTGAGGCATCGCAAATGCACAGAACCATTTTTGGTGAAATCGATCATGAAATCGAAATTATTTCCTGTTTAGCTGAGGCATAGCAAATGCACAGAACCATTTTTTCGTGAAGTCGATCATAAAATTGAAATTATTTCCAGTTTAGCTGAGGCATCGCAAATGCACAGAACAATTTTTGGTGAAGTTGATCATGAAATCTTCAACTCGTATATGCAGCGGTGGTATCTGTCCAAAGACAGCCATTTCTGTTCTTTCGGTCTTCTTGTTTTGCGCTGGCTTTGTGATGAGAACAGAGTGGAAACTTCATGAGCAGAACATGCGGCTCAGAGCTCTTGAAACTCAGCCAGTGTCTCAAGATCAGTTGCTACATGAAGACGGTAAGTTTTTCTTTTGTTTAATGTTATCGGTACTGTTCTATATAATGTAGAGAAGTAGTCATTTTTACAAATAACATTCTATGCGTAGATCAAGTCTGAAATTACCTACAACTTTAAGTTTAACTAGCTCATCACTGCAAGTTTTTTAGGAAGTTCAGTAATCTAAACGTGATTCAATAACGAAAGCTCGTGTAGCACACCTTATTCACAAAGCCAAAACTGTTGAACCTTTTGGTATTAAAACAGACGTAAAAGTTGTCATTGTTTTTATTTTTTCTCTTATCCGGCACTATTTATCTTCCGTTTCACTATCTTAATTATATAAAATGTCTGTAACAGAAATTGTCTTAGTGAAACCTGATGAAGACTGGTAATGACTAGTTGAAATATTGTATAAACGGCCCAAACTTTAGTCACGTTGTTAGATCAATCGATCACTGCAAGTCTTTTTGACAAAACTATTTTAAGCTCAGTAATGCTTATTATCCTTAATCGGAGCAACTGGTTCGTTAAATATGTTTTAGAAAATAGTCCTAAGAGAATACGCGCGCTGATTGGTTAAAACTCGATGGAAACACAGAATTAGCATGAGCTGTTGATGGCGCGAATTTACATTTTGATAATCAAAGTTAACAAGTTGTTTTCTTCTTTCTCGTCACGGTGTTTTCTAAAAGAAATAGAAAACATGTTTTTCGTGTTTCTATCGAGTTATAGAAACACTCGTGAAAGTTTGGGAGAACTCGAAAATGCTGTGAAAACACACTCGCCTGCGACTCGTGTTCCCACAGCATTTCTCGTTTTCCCAAACTTCCGCTCGTGCTTCTATAGCACGATAGAAACACGGTACATGTTTTCTATTTCTTAAATATCAGTTGTTATCACTGACTTACACTTTGCTGCGCTGGTAAAGCAAAAAAATAGCTAATGCAAGTTCCATGCTTATTTTTCTGGAGTAAGTCAGTGCTCTTGATGGATCAATGCGAATAGATACCTATTTTTCACGAAACTGATCTAATAAACCACACACACTTCTAAGATTAACAGACATGTTTCGACACTTCTATTGTCATCTTCAGTGTAACACAAGAAATTAATATTACTTAATATAAATACTGAAATTGAATGAATAAATTACATTGACAATAGTGTTATCTTACAAAGAAATAAAAATAGCTAAATATAAGTACTGAAATGTGATGAATAATGACGAATAATTTCACGAAACATAATTTAAAATAAAACAACTCAAATTTTGTGTAAAAGAGGCAGCTTTATCCTATTGTTCACAAATAGTGCTTTCAGTAATATAGAGCATTTTCACATACTTTTCCATCCCAAGAGATACAAAAGACAATAGGCGTAGCGGCCATTTAGTGTTCCAGACAAACGAAATAATTAAATTCTTTTGTTTAAAGTCCACCAATGTGGCTTCAGTGACGTCATGTGAAAACGCTCTTTATGGTCTTCAGCTTAATACAGTTAAGATAAAAACTAAAAAAAACATTGATTGTTTTTTTAATACTGAACTCCTCTTTGAGTTACATCTCAGATTGGTATTCATTGCTGTTTTTTTGTTATCTGATTCTAAGAAAAAATTGTTCTCACTTGTTTTTTTTTTCCCTTTTTATGTTTTGTGTTACAACTGGTAAAGATAAGGGACAATACGATCTTCACCTGACTCAATTACTGCGAAGGCGTCGGAGTACAAACTTGGTCAACTCAACTGTATCTCTTCAGAACCTTCTAGAAGAATTCTTAAGGAAAGTTAAAGCACTCAATAAAAGGTACATACAGAGATGTCCTGTTAAAAACAATCACTGTCTTCGAGGTGCACCGGGAAGACCAGGTTCCAAAGGTGATCAAGGAGATAAAGGAAGAAGAGGACCGAGAGGTAAAACGGGAAGGCGTGGGGAGACTGGTCCTAGGGGGTCACGTGGACGAACAGGAAAGCAAGGAATGAATGGACCAGCTGGGCGGAAGGGAGACAAAGGAAATTTGGGTCCACAAGGTGTCGTGGGTCCCCCTGGATTAAAGGGAGAGAAAGGTGAAAAGGGCTCGCAAGGCCCCCTGGGGTTTAAAGGCGAACCCGGGAAGTCTATTTCTGTGCCAAGTGTTGTAATCTCACCACCTTCTCAAACGACAACTGAAAATTCAACTGTCATTTTGGAATGCTCCGCAACCGGCAATCCTACTCCAGTAATCAAATGGAAGAAGCTCAAAGGAGTTCTTCCAGTAAACAGACATAAAATGACGTCACCAGGGCGACTGACAATCAAGGAGATTCTTCTTAGAGACGCTGGCGTTTATCAATGTGAGGCGAGAAACATTCTTGGAGTTTCACGAGCAAGATCCTCTCTTGTAGTGCACGGTAAGTAGTTAGTGCTTGGCTCGGGGAGGTCCACCTTTTTCTGAACACTTACAGGATTCCTTTAATCGCATTTACATCCAATCATAACTTTTCACTCATTTCCAATGTCATGTCATTTAATGTAGTCTCTTGTTAAGGATCTGTGAAAAAATACTGAATAATTTTGATGTAAATGGAGATTGGTGTCTCAACTTTTTATTGCTCAGATTCTTTAGTTTGCCTGCGTTGTTGCGGTTCTTGTTTTGTGAACGCAAGCTTTGGCTTACCTCGACTAATAACTGCTTCTTTTTTAAGTGACCACAAATGAAAAATATTGTATGAATCGGCACAGAAAATACCCGTGTGGTAGATACTGCACTGCACAAAATTCATTGAACACATCGTGGGTTGAATCACTTATTTTTTATTTGCTTCCAGTGAACTGAAAACCAATAAAAATATCTTTCCATTTCCAACAGTGCCTCCAAAGATCTTTTTGCACTCGGGTCCAACTTACGCCGAAACCGGAAATACAACATTTCTTCCCAAGTGCTATGTAACTGGAAATCCTGCACCAAAAGTTGTGTGGTCCAAAGTTTTAGGTCAATTGCCTGTAGGGAGAAGTTCGAGTAACAATGGCAGCTTGAGTCTTCACAAGATACAGAAGAGTGACTCGGGGCTATACCTTTGCAATGCATCAAATCGTTTAGGCACACGAACAGCCCACACTCAGTTAGTTGTTGTAGATCCACCGCAGTTTGTCAACAGGCCTCCTCCTGTTGTTAACGCAACATATGGACAGAAATTAACAATTAGATGTTCAGCGCGGGGTGATCTTAATCCAGTTATCATCTGGAGACGAGCTGGAGGACAGCTGCCGGCAGGCAGGGCTTCCGTGATTAATGGTGACCTGGTCTTGAATAAAGTGAAACAATCTGATGCAGGGATTTACATATGCAAGGCCACATACAGCCATTATCTTAGAGGTCAAAAAGCACAAACGACTATTAATATTATGCCGGGTAGGTGTAAATATACAATCCTTTGCCTTTTTGAGTTAAATGAATTGTTTCTTGTGTACATGTGCATGGTATTTACTCGAGGTATTGTCTTTGAACTTTATCAAGTTCTGACTTATTTCTTTAAAACGTATCAGAATGCTGTTTAACCTAATATTTTGCATACCTTTTAAAAGGGAATTATGATCCCATGTTTAACTATAAAGACTACAAATTAATATTGTTGTTATCCATATTACTAGACGTAATCATAGATCAGTGAAGTGCGTTCGATTTTTAATTGCTCGTAAGAAGCTGAGAACAAACATTTTTCAACTGAAGTACAGAAACTTTAACCCTGCAATTTGCAAAAGAATTTTCGCGATCTCAAAAAGGAACTTTTCTTCGTCGGTCCGATTGTAATTCTGTTCCTGTACAAATATAGTTGGGGCTGCCTGTGTATCAACAGGCTTTATGCATCGATCAATTCGAACCTTCAACATCCCGGGCAACCCCTGCGCAATTGACAGCAGTCCTTTTCCGGGGGCCAGGATTTTGATGTTAGGAAGTGCCTGGGGGCCGGGAGTTTGAACCAAAGGGAGGGGGAGGGCCGGCTATTTGAACAAACAACGAAAATTAAATAACATGTACTCTTTTCCTATGAAGAATTTAAGTGTCTTTAGGCATTAAATTTGCTAACATTTTGATTGTACATACAGCATAAAAGTTCAGCTGTTCAGTGAGCTTTGTATTATGTTAAAGTTTTATAATATTCAGCGCTACTTTGATTATTTAATACACATTTCAAAACTGTCTTATGCTTGAAAAAATTACAGCCGTTAAATTAAAAGAAAATATCAGCAAAAACCCATTTTATTCTAGTCCCAGGGGCGGGACATTTGAACTAAACTCTTTCCATCTGACCGGGCATTTGACCAAGAGCGATTTCAAAAGTTCAAATGCCCGGGGGTTGCATGTTGAAGTTTCAAATTGATCGATACATTACTGTTCCCAGTTCGAATCTTGTTTTGTCCACTTGACAATTTTTGGCTCACTAATTATAGTCTTCCTACAAAAAGATGTTAGTCTTCTTTTTTTTCTTGATGATGAAGAAAATGATGAATGAATGAACAATTCATAAAAGGAAAAAAATTATTGTCCTAATATACCAGATAAGGCAAGAAATGCAGATTCTTTATCTTTGGTTCAGTTACGAGTCGCTCTGTTTTCCGGTTTAAAACTGTGTTTCGGGTTGTCACTGAACAGCTCTCGAACTCTCCCAAACTTTCGCCTCGGTTTTCACAGGCTATGAAAGCACAGATAAAATGTTTTATTTCTAAATATTGGTCGACCAATGTGACCTTAGACCTCATTTTAGTGATTGTAAGTACTTAGTACTAGCACACATATGCTATCTATAACTAGTGAGATTAGGTTTATATTAGTTAACCAACGTGACCTTAGTGCTCATTTTAGTGACTGTAAGTACTTAGTACTAGTAAACATGTACTATCTATACTAGTGAGATTAGGTTTATATTAGTTAACAAACGTGGCCTTAGTGTCCATTTTAATGGCTGCAAGTACTTAATACTAGCACACAGGTACTATCTATACTTGTGAGATTAGGTTTATATTAGTTGACCAACGTGACCTTAGTGCCCATTTTAGCGATTGTAAGTACTTAGTACTAGCACACATGTACTATCTATAACTAGTGAGATTAGGTTTATATTAGTTGACCAACGTGACCTTAGTGCCCATTTTAGTGACTGCAAATACTTAGTACTAGCACACAGGTACTATCTATACTTGTGAGATTAGGTATATATTAGTTGACCAACGTGACCTTAGTGCCCATTTTAGTGACTGTAAGTACTTAGTATTAGCACACATGTACTATCTATACTTGTGAGATTGGGTTGATATTAGTTGAACGTGACCTTAGTGCCCATTTTAGTGATTGTAAATATTTAGTAATAGCACATGTACTATCTATACTTGTGGCCCTACAATTAAAACTTAGATAGAAAAAAAAAACAACGCTCATTTGAAAACGTTTATATGACTTAATTATTATCACAAATTTCTATTTTTATTGTCATTTTATATCAGTTTGTTTCCAAGCTCCGTCACTGGGAGTATCGGTTAATGGGACCATACCAGACTCAAGTATTTCTGCTTCATCAGTGTATAGTGATTCATATGCAGCCAAAAACGGAAGGCTAAACTATTCCCCAAAAGCGTGGTGTCAGCAACTGGCCTCCATTTCTCCTAATGAATATTTGCAGATTAACCTAAGCGCGCGTCATTTGGTTTGTGCTGTGGCAACGCAGGGCAACACGTACGCCAGCGAATGGACAACTAGTTACAAGTTGAAAGTATCCAACGATGGTGTGTTGTGGAAAACATACCAACACAACGGCAACGATAAGGTGTTGTTTGATTTGTTTAATGAATAACTAAAAGCAATAATATAATAAATATATTGAAATTAATTAATATTAATTAGTTAATATCTTTAAGTAATTAAATTAAATTCTTTAAATTTAAATTTATAATTATAACAAGCTTAATTAATATAAGAGTTGCAAGAATTTTAAGTGCTAATGAATCCGTTGACTTTGGAGAGTGGTAAAAGGGTAAATGACCCGAAGGTTGAAATGTTTATGATCATCACCGTAAGTAGTGTAAGGAGCTGACGTTTCGAAGGTTAGTCCTTCATCAGAGCAACTGTAATTTTGACAACTCAAGGTTGTAATGTTTAAGATCGGGCTTTGTCAACGGGTAACATTATTATCTCAGAGCCATAAATCTGCTGTGGCCCGCAGTGACAGACAATAAGTGTGTATTATTTTTTCAACAACTGTTTCTGTTAAATCAGCGTCTCAGTTCGTTATAGATATAGTTCTTGACTTTCGAGGTTGGCAAAATTGAAAATGTTAATAAAATGTATTTTGACTTATTACTACTTTTTTTGATGCTCTCCGTTCTATCAAACGTTTTTGAAAAGCAAGTTGTTGCCTGTTACATGGACTGCCTTGTAAAAAACGGATTGCTGTATAATTTGCAGTCGGCTTTTCGAGCAGGTTATTCTACCGAGACTGCCTTAATTAGTTGACAGATCAAATCCTCTTCGAATTAGATCAAGACAAGGTTTCTGGAATGGTTTCTGTAGATTTCAAAAAGGCGTTTGACGTTGTAGATCACAAATTGATTTTAACTAAATTGCATCTCTATAGAATGAGTGATTCTTCACTATCATGGTTTGAATCGTATCTTGCTGATCACCAGCAGTATGTCAGTATCGACGGCCAAAGATCGGACTCTCTACTTGTTACGCAAGGTGTTCCTCAAGGCAGTGTCTTAGGTCCAGTACTGTTTTTGTTATTTGTCAATGATATTCCACTTCATCTCTCGAATTCAATCGTTGACATTTATGCTGACGATACTACTTTAACTACAACTGCGCATTTCTCTAAATTACGTCCGATGACTGAGTATTTAAATTGCGACCTTGATGCGGTTCAAAGATGGGCAACAAACAATAAAATGTTTATATCAACCAAAAGAAAACAAAGTCACTGTTGGTCCATGGAAAGCAAAATCCTGCAAAGCTTGATGCGAATACCCCTCTGCGACTAGATATTAAGATTAACGGCTCTGTCATTGATGAAGTCCCTTCCCACAAGATTTTAGGAGTTAGCATTGACAGGCATCTTAATTTTGAATCACATATTGATGGGTTATCAAAAAAGCTTTCTAAACGTATTGGTCTTTTTGAACATATCAGCCCGTACCTTAAACGGCGTCAAAGGGAAACGTACTACAATGGTGTTATAAAGCCTACCCTCTTGTATGGGAGCATGGTATGGGATAACTGTAATGTAGAACTTCTTCAACGCATTTTAAAACTTCAAAAAAGAGCAGCACGTATTATACTTGAAGCAATTTTTTAAAAAACTTTATTAAAGTGTCAGAATAAAATAGCAATTGTTACCACTAAATAGGGACACCAAACTAAAGATTACAATATAAGTATTCTATGATGTGCATAATCTACAATTAATTCCACAAGCGTCCAATAGTTGTTCGAGAGCAAATAAGACAACTCCATCAGTTGTTCGAGAGCAAATAAGACAAATCCATCAGTTGTTTTTTTTAATAATCTAAATTGGCTCCTGTTTACAAAACAGTCGTTTATTAAAAGATGCGCATTGGCCTATAAACGAGTAAATGATAATTATATTACAGTTTTTTACGCCTAGTTACATAGATAAATTGCTTAAAAGGAACTCAGAAATCCATGGACGAACCACTAGACACTCGAATTTAAATTTAGTGTGCCCAAACTGGTATAAAAGAAAAACTGAAGGAGGAACGGCTTTTACTGTAAAAACAATACAAAGTTGGAATAGCATAAATACTTGTATTAGAAATAAGAGCTCAGTATCTAGTTTTAAAATTAATCTTTTTAAATCCATTTTAGAGGATCAAAAGGCCACCATGCTTCTTCAACTATAAAGTGCGTGTCTTTTATACTTGATTATTTTTAGTTTTACTCTCTTTTATATTTTAATTAAATTTTGAAGAAATTATCATAGCTTTAGTATAGGATATTATAAAATAATTTGGATAGTACGTGCCTTTTGATTGGTCTACAAGTGAGTTTTCATAGCGCTATGAGGCACGAAAATGGCGTGAGCAATGTGGTTTGACTGTCTCCGAGTTGTAAGAATTTACAGTACCCGCTTCATATAATTTTATCGTCTTTCTCTTTGTTAACAATGAAAATGATAATTTTATAAAAGAAATAAAACATGTTGTCTGTGCCTCCATAGCCTGTTGAAAACCACGGCAATGTTTGTGAGAATTCTTGAGCAGGCGAAAACCCTCAACTACGTCTCGGGTTTTCACTGATCTGCTCTCAATTTCTACCAAGCGTTCGCCTCGGTTTTCACCAGGCTATGAAGGCACGGAAAACATGTTTTATTTCTTAAGTGTATAGTAGTAGTTTTGGAGGGCCATGGGATTATCAGTGTTTTTATTAATTACTGTAAAGTGTTACCCTCGTTAAATAAAGCCATTTATTATTATTATTATTATTATTATTATTATTATTACTATTATTATATACAGTGCAGTTTTTATCTAATTGCATATACAATGTAGTTTTTATGTAATTGGAAATAAATGTAGTTTCTAGTTAATTGGATATACAGTGTAGTTTTATCAAATTGGATATACAATGTAGTTTTCATCTAAT
>JANCMA020165332.1:0-24033 GCA_024336925.2 Zoanthus solanderi | reverse complement strand
CTCGAGAATTCTCACAAACTTTGCCGAGGTTTTCACCAGGCTATGAAGGCACGGAAAACATGTTTTATTTCTTTTATAAAATTATTATTTTCATTGTTAACAAACTTGGAAACAGTCAAACCACATTGCTCACGCCATTTCATAGCGCTATGAAAACACACTTCTAGACCAATCAAAACGCACGTACTATCCAAATTATTTCATAAATAGTTATGTCTACCATAACAACTGACCACAGACATATAAACATTCTTCGTGTTTGGATGATTACGTAACAAATTGTCAGTCCCACAAGCAGAGAATGCAAAAGTAATAGAATTTTTCTCGTATCTGTACGTATATTCTGGGTCACTTTAAAAAATACGCAAGTTACAAGAAAAAGTGCAGTGAATGATCTAATTGGTCGGTAAAAACTAAAACTTTAAAACATTAAAAAAAAAAAAAAAGCAAAACCAATACGACATAAATTTTTTTTATATTTGGCCATACCACTCTTCTTCAGGTGTACAAATGAAAGATCGTTACATGTAGTTTTTTAAACAAGTGGTTTATAAAATAAATTTACAGGGCCGGAAGTATCTGGTTAATGTCTTTCATTTATAGCATTTAAACCATTAGGATCAATAGTTTTGGCTCTGATAATGAGAGTTGATTCTCTAGCTTTACGAATGGACTCTCGGGATGAAAATAATTTTTCGATGGGGATTAGTTGCATATCAGTAGCAGTGTGATTGGGATTAGAAAGGAAGTGTTCAGAAACTATAGTAGCCGGGCCTAGATGCATTGTTAGAGTTATCAACAGTTCTACGGTGCTCATTAAATCTGTCTTTCAAACGTCTTTTGGTTTCACCTATGTATTGTAAGTTACAGCGGTTGCATTGTATCATGTATAGATGAGATTACAAGCAAGTTACAAGCCAGTTAGGGCGCTGTTAAATTATGCTGAGAAAATGGCGCAGTGTAACAGAGGCTGTCTCGCAATTTCTTTGTTTCGCGCAGCGATGCACGAAGTAAAACATGCATCTACTTTACACAACGCATTGCAGCAACTTGCAACGCCATTGCACATTTCTCCACCCCTTCAGCAACGTTCCTCCCAATTTTCGAGACACTTTGTCTAACAGAGCATGCACAGAGATTTTTTAGTTTATTTTTAACGACCGTTTTCTTGAATTTCGCGCCAAAGAATTCTCCCCCGGTTAAAAAAAAGTTACCAGTTGCTGAGAAAATTGCGAAGTGTAACGCAGGGCCTTTAGTTTTCAGCAACTAATCTTGCAATGGCGTTGCAAGGCAAGTTGAAAGAAAACTGATTGCATAGCGTAACAGCGCTTTTACAATTCCATACTGATTCATCCCGTCAGACAAAACAGTTTGAGTGTGCTAAAAATGGGAATGGAAATTATTTTAAAAGGATAATTCTTTCATTGGGTAAAAATAAAAATTTCTATATAGTTTATAGAAATAATCACTAAAAACAATGAAAAAAACGAGTTCAATAAAAATTGTTTGGTATTTTTTATATGGTTTAAAGTGGTAAAAGCAATTGAAGTTTATATGCTTGCTATGTAAGTATAAACACTACAAGATTTCATGGCTACGTTGAATTGGATATTTATACTATGTCGCTTCTGATGGACTTAGCATATAACAATTTTAATAAAGAAAATCTCTAATTTAGTATGTTGTAGGTTAAATCAGAATTACTTTGCAGTAACAAAATGTTTATGTAGCTTCTGGGCTATACATTTCTTTAAATTAATGTTGTTTTCTTTGCTTTGGTAAACTCATTTCTAGCATTATTACCCTAAGATATGAAAATCAACGTTGTTTGTGTGAATAAATACAGCGATATATTAGTAATAGGCGTTTGTATATACCCCACCTTCCTGATAATTTCAAAACAAACTTTTGGTCTGTCACGAAAAGATAATTTATAATAAATTTATATTTTCTTCTTCTTTTTTTTTTGGATTTTCAATTTTTTTCTATCTCGTAAAAAATGGAAGTTTTATTGTTCAAAAAGCGACTACAGCACTGGTGAATATCCGAGGATATTAAGATGGCCTTCCGCTCTGCTTATATCAAGCTTTGCCTTGACCTATTTCTGTTTTTGCAAATTTGTACTCATGAGACCACAAAAGCCCTTGACTACAAACAATGTTTGTTTGAAAAGGCCCCAATATGCGGTCTATTTGGGATAAATTATATCCCGCTGATTCCAAACAGATTACCCAAAAAAGTTGCGTGTGTATAGCCTCAAAACCAGTCTTCATAGGAACTTTACCAGCATGCAAAAAAATTTGGTAATAAAATTTTGACAAGTCTTTTCATATGTATCCTCATTCAGTAGAAACCGAATGCGTTTAGACTCAATAGTACTATTATTTGTAGCTAAATCACTCGCTTTCTCTACAGAAACCATCAGATCCTGTGGTGAAGCTTTTATTTGAGTCACGCGACTGTTCGAGTGGTCCAGCCAGCAATTAAACTCCATATCAACAGTCAGTATTTTGTCGTGGCGTCCACGTAAGGGAAGAACGGTTTGCTCTCTTTGTTTCTTAAATATAATATATGTTTTCGCGTCAGATATCGCTGATCGATGTTTTAGTTGCCCTGAGTTTAGCTGAAATAAACTGTTAACAATCGTGGGTCTTAGCGCGCTGGGAGAGTGTTTTGAAAACGGTGTCACTTTTATTTATTGCCCATGGCTCAGCAATTTTATTGCTCCAATAAATGTTAAAAGATTTTTATCAAGCCCAAACAGTCACTGCGTGTAAATAATCTTGCACTCAATCAAAGTCATTTAAATAAACACAGGAAATAAAATTTCTAGGTTCACTGCTTGTACCGTTTCGATATTCGATATAAAAACCTTAGCGTGTGTCAGATCTGAAACAAATAAACATCACTAACACATATACTTAACCCCTTATAGTTGATCAAAAGACCAATTGTACGCGTCGCTTTTATTATTTGGAGTTGCTGATAACGGCAAAACTTTGGCTCGAGAATTGTTCATCTAAGTTTGGACTAAGTGAGACCACGCGATTTACACCAACCGAGTGCAGGAAATGGGAATAAGCCCACTAAGTACTAACCCTTTTGTTTGAAAGCTTTAAAAATCAGAAAGAAAGCGTTTTCATTAGTAAAAATGGGCGCTGTAATTATAGTGATAGCAGTAAATAATTATAGTTTGCTAATATTTTTTGTTGAGGTGCTTAAATGGAAGCGCATTGCGGTTTGCTTCAATGAAATTTTACGATTTATTTGAAACCAGATAGATACAAGAAAACAAATTGAACCACCGTTAAACACACAAATAATGACTAAATTCCGTCTGTTTCATCAAATGTTTCGGTCACCATGGAAAGGTTTTCTTTCTCTCAGGGCTGAACAAGCGACAAATTCTTTTTAGGCATTTCCATAAAGCAATTGAAACAAAGAGTTGCGAGAATTGTTTAACTTTCTGAGACTGAACTGTCAAAACAAACTATTGAATTGACACTTGCGGTTTTTTGAAAGACCCAAGCGACGTTTGCCTGTATAATAAGTTTCACAGTAAAATAGCAATTTTTAAATAAATTGATAAAAAGTTGGCGCGAAATTGTCACAGTAAGTTTATCGCGGTGTCGATGAAGGAGCTTGTTTAGTTGACAGCAACTCGAGTTCTCGAGTGTTAAGCACAAATAAACCCTGCTATGATATTTACTAGGTGCCAACATCCAAATAAAATGAATGATAACGCGTTTGAAATAGGATTAAGTAATTAATGTACTCAAGTGGTTTCCTTTTTTTCTATCTTTGCCGTCCTTTTCTTTCAAACCACTATTTGCAATTGTATAAACTTATGAAGATAAAATGTGTCAGAATGATAATTAATTCGAATTAACGTGCAAATTGGTGGATCAAAGCTACTGAAGTAAACTAGACCCCAAGAGAAGATAAACGAATTGACAAGACATGTTTTTTCTCTGTTAGTAAGGAAGCTTTTCACAGCTCGGGTCGTTGACATTTTTAATAACAGAAAGTAGGAAATTGTGCCAATGGGATCACAGAACCATCGCAGCTCTGCGGGGGGCAATAACATTCGTTTAACCGTCAAAATAGGCAATTAAAATTCTTTAGTTCGCCGTAACATCTGCATCCCTCCCCTTAAATCAAGTCGTTCTCAAAATATAGATAAATATTTGAAAATTATCGAGCTGCGGTTAGGAAAACATTGTTGACTTTGCACAATTAATCCTATTTTCGCCGGTAAGAAGAGAATCAAACTGAACTTAAAAATCAATATTGATCATCTTTGAGTGCTAAATTGAGAAATTTGTTTGGCTTTACTTACGAATAATACCAGAGAAAATAAAAAAAAGTCGATCTTATTGAAACAATAACAAAGGGAAAAATCCTATAGGACAAGTTTATGGTAAAATATTTATAAGTAAAACTAGCCTGCGGGCAACGTCGCAGCTGATTGGGTGCGTGTTTATCAACAAACCCTTGACATGCCAATCAAAGCGAACCAGAAACCGAGTTACAATAGGAAGTAGAGTCCCGCTGTGATGTGGAACGCATTCACGCTCCATATGTCCGCCTCGTTGAACATCCAACCCAAGTTGTCAAAGCAGATCTTGAAGGAACAACTCGATCGTCTTTTTTGGGGGGTCGTGATCTGCCAGAGTATACAACACAGCGTGGCCGGCGCTTGTTCTGCGACCAACAGAGAAACCGCCAAGTAATTTTCAAAGCAGTGTGTGTCGTGTCTTCCAAGGGTGTCATATATTTAGTACTCAGAGCGGGATGATTGAAACGATGAATTAAACAAAGGAGTAGCTCGTTCAATTCATTTACAAGTGCCGCGGTTAACACTCACGCAATTTTGTCCCCAATTGAGGAATCACGCCACCTCCACAGTTGTATAGATTTTGCCCGGTGAGATGAGCTCTAGTCAAGAAACATTTTCCAGTGCGGGAAGTTCTCAGTATCACTACTCTACGACCCAGTTGTCGCGATCAAATCGAGCCTCGTCTCATGACTTGATGTTTGCTGGACAAGACGGATTTCTTGTTCCTCAGAATTCTGTTGTTCGTCAATCGAACAGTGAATTGAGTTCTGTCGACTCTGGTGCTCCCAGATCGGGACCAACCGGCAACTCGCGAAGCGGTCCTTCGCAACACAACATGTTTCCAAGTCCTGCAGTCCATCAGTTATACTCTCCTCATTATGGTGGTATCCCTGAGCCACGAAGAGATGCAAGTAACGGTTCTCCTCACGGTTTTTTCTCAGTGGCGCACGCACACGATCCGTCTCCGACTGGTGCAACTCACAACCACGGATTTCCACCAGCAGTAGCAGGGAGTTATTCCAACCCCTACAGATTTGGTAAAACTATGGATTTTTATCCACGCTCTGAAGAGAAGTTGGATTCTCATGGAGCTCAGTACTCAAATCCCTTTGGCACACCACGTTATGAGTATATGCAACACCCAGGACTCGCCGTTCCTCCAAGTTTTCTCCGTCAACCTTTAAGTCACGTTGTAGTTTGCGAATGGATCGAACCTGGCTCAAAAGGAAAACCGTGTGGACGGCAATTCTTTCGAATGCATGATATTGTAGCTCATCTGTCTGAAGATCATGTCGGAGGGCCGGAAAGTTCTTCCCATATCTGCTATTGGAAAGATTGCCCTCGTAACGGACTTTCTTTTAAAGCCAAATACAAACTGATAAATCACATTAGAGTTCACACTGGTGAGAAACCTTTTGCTTGTCCTTTCCCCGGCTGTGGAAAGCTCTTCGCTCGTTCGGAAAACTTGAAAATTCACAAACGAACTCACACAGGAGAGAAACCGTTCATTTGCGAATTTCCGGGCTGTGATCGAAGGTTTGCCAACTCGAGCGATAGAAAAAAACATTCCCACGTCCATACTTCAGACAAACCTTACATCTGCAAGGTCGAGGGCTGTAATAAAAGTTATACTCACCCGAGCTCGTTAAGAAAACACATGAAGCTACACGCAAAACCTACAGAGACAATCAACTCGAGCGCTTCTCAAGACGATGTAAGCTCTTCGACCAAAGGAAACTCTCCGAGCTTTACTGGACCTCCTTCGAGTTTTCCTGCTCCTATGAGCGAGTGGTATAATCGTTTTCCCACGGGTCCTGCTCATGAACATTTCCATGTGGAAACTGGATCGTATTCAGTAGGACAACCATCTCTAGCTTCCTACTGACAGCTGTTTTTGCCTTGCCAGTCTGGCAAATAACATTGTTATGACATAATTTGGCACGAAGTGCTTTCTATATTCTTCAAGTTTGGAGCTCAGCAGCAAACGAGAACGACAAGGTAAACTCTGTGAGTTTATATTGGACCTACCGCGATTCTCTTGTAAAACAATGTCCGAAACAAATTGATAAACAAACGAGAAGGGGTTTTTTCAAGCCTGCCTAAACGGACAACTTATGAAGCTGAAAGAGCTGTTTTTTTGAATCATACTTCCTGTGACGATTTAGGATGCTTTTTGAAAGTTCCTTATCAGATAAACTTTCAATTTTTGAACAATCTTAATGGCGGTAGGTAGACATTTTTCAGCTTTTGAACTATTTGAAATTGTTCTATTTATTTCTGATCGAGCACTTCATGTAAAAATGCCACGAAAAGCTGGTGGCAACAATAAAGAATGCTGTATTCAATGTTCTAAATACATCTTTGAACCACGTGTGATGATCTTGAAGAACAATATTTTTATATGTTAGAGAAAGCAGATAGTCACTTTAAATTCGTTGTACAGAAAAAAAAATTCAATTATTCACTGGAAAAGTACCATGTACATATAATATTTAGTTTCAAGATAGGAAAATTCCTAAAAAATTTAGTATGACCAAATATTGTCTCTTGGGGTATCACATTTTAGAAATCTCACCGAGCACCCAAAATATTGCTGTCAGTATATGTGAAAAATGAATTGCTATGAATTTATTGTATATTTGGGGATTGCACAGAAATAAACTAATTCATTATATCTTGAGAATGACTATGTTTAGTTTCTTTTTGTCAGTGAATTATATTGCAAGGGTCATTTGTTTGACATCATGGCAAAAACAAGAGCCTGGAGTGGGACGGCTTTACAATCTTAACTCTCGCAGTGTCAGTAAAGTGATGACAAATTGTGTTTGGGCACAAAGCAGTTGAACTACTATAAACTTAACTCGTCTGCTTCTTTGCGGATGGGGTTAATGATAGACTCGTCAACAAGAAAGATGTAAAAAAGTGTCGTCTATTTACATTTGCAATTAAACGCTGGAGGAAGTTATTAGGGGAGAATGAGTTGGTGTAAACCCGTGTTATCTCGCGTGATATCCGTCGATATTGCATTCTACTAGGTAAAAGTAACAGCTTTGTCAAGTTGTTGAGTCGTAGATTGATCTGAACGGGCATCAAATTTCTATTCTAGGTTTTAATACGAACAGCTGTGTAGCGTTTTACTATGTTCCGTAAAAAAGTAGAGCTAAATTATTCCTTGTCTTCGTGTGAGGCTGTTCATAATTAATTAATCTACGCTCAGTGGATGCATGCGAATCCACGATATTATTGAATATAAAAATCGAAATCCCTTTAGTAGTGTATTTGTTTTCAGAGTAGGTAAAAATGGACAAAACTAACAAAGTTAAAGAAATACCTTTAATCAATTAGTTGTGCATACTAGAAGGGTTTAAATAGTGTTGGACATGAATTCATGATACCTTGCCAAAAGACTGAAAGACTGGAAGCCGGCGTGTACAAAGAGATTTATTTGCTATAACTCTTCGTAATATTTTTGTTTTTGCCCAAAGGCGTTTGTTAGTAGCTAGTAAATTTGCATGTCGGATGAACAGCAAGCGACGTCGTTTCCCTGCAAACATAAGCAAACACCACAATCGAGGGTAAAAAAAAAGAAGACAATATAATAGACATTGCTTACTGGGCGAAACTCCAACAATTCCGCTATATAAAATTCATTTCGTCCATACATATAGCTAAGATTAATTATATTCCAACGATCTCCTTTAGAAAAGAATTAAAGAGTTTCTGTTCCCGAATCGGAGACCAACTGTTGGTCTACTGAGTCAACACGTCTGAAAAATAGAATTTTCAGAAACTTTATTAACATCGAGGGGGCAACGACAAAGCTTGTGAAACAAAGAAACATAACGGCTGTAAACTGCAGGATTTCTACCT
The DNA here is from genome assembly GCA_024336925.2 of Zoanthus solanderi. Lineage (NCBI taxonomy): Eukaryota > Metazoa > Cnidaria > Anthozoa > Zoantharia > Zoanthidae > Zoanthus > Zoanthus solanderi. The sequence goes on along the minus strand of JANCMA020165332.1, from coordinate 15,824 downwards.
CCTTTAGGTTTCATGCTGGGTAAAGCAACTGAAATAACGCACTATTTGATTTTTTAGTTAGTTCGCAACCCCAGTTAATACAACAAGCAGGTTGAAATGCTCAAAACGGCCGATGTTAAAACTAAATACCTAACTAAGAACTCGTATAAATAGATTGATCAACCAGTTTGGAAAATGAAGCAGGAATATACCAGTGTGTTGAAAACAAATGTTATCTTTTGAATGGTTTAACGAAACACGCCGCCTAGAATTGTAGCTTCTTGGCATTATGCCTTGTGCAGTGGGATGCGAGACACTCAACTCTCAAGTACAGAGGATGATGAAGACAAAGAATATTGGTCAGTCGGTTTTAATTGGTGCTTTATTCAAATCTAGAAAAGATAAAGATAGGTTATTTAAAATACTAGACTTATATGCAATTACACATGAGAGATAAACTGAGTTTAATACGACAGTTTAAGATCGTTTCTCCTGTGCCTACCGCTTTTTGTATCTCATCAGTAGAACTTTTAGCCAAACTCCATCGACAAAAAACGCGATAAGTAATGTTGCTGGAAAGAATCTCTTTTGTCAAACTCCACTCTCATGAAATTAATCAAGCCCAAATAATTGGATATTGTATGGTTCTTTTCATTCCACGCATATGAGAACTAACACAACAATTGAACAAAATACGAAGAACTCAAGGAAAAGTAATTAACGAATCAGAAACGGATCTCGCGATCTTCCCACGCGTAGAAAGAACAGCCACAAAATCACACAAAACATTAGATAGTGATAAACGAATCTCAACTATAGTATTTCTCCACTTGGCTAATTTCTTCTTACGGCAAGTTTTCTTTTCAGTACGGTGTGGATATTTATCTGCGCTCTTTGGTTTCCCGAGTAACCTAGTTTTAATCTGTCCAAGAAGCCAAAGCATCTAATTTTATACGTCGGAAAGTGAATTTCTTCTACAAAGAAAAATAATTGATTTATGGCTTTGAGTTTGACAGGTATGGTTTTTATACGGTGTAATCTTTTTAACACAGTAATTTCACTAATGTTGGACCTATTTAGGAATCTTTGTATTGTTGGTTTCGATTTAAAATAATTAGGCTACTTTATTCAACCGTGTATTTTCCATCTTTTTAAATTCATAATTGCCCTGCGAAAAAGCCTACAGGTGAAGAAATGTCTTACGATAGATGAATTGTATAGTTTTCAATTTTTAAAGCTTGAGAAAATTAACTTAGCTAGGCCACACACTGACATTTTTTGAATTAATAAACAGATAATCTTGCGGAGACACGCGATAAGATTATTATTGCATAAAAAGGGAGAAGTCGATCGCTTAAAGAATTAGTTTTATTCTATGGTAACTTTTGTTTCTATCAGGAACATTTTGTATTTTTTTCGTTCATTTTACGAAATTATCACTTTTGTTTTACCAAATAAAATTGTTTCCAAGGTGCCCTATTCGAAATTTTTTAATGAATTACTTATAGAACTAGAGCCGTTTTTACGATATCAGGCAAAGTTGCCTTTTCGTTTTAGGGGAGTTTTCATTGCTTTTTTTTCTTCATAGAATACAATCAGGATTTCTTTTTGCGTTGCCAAACGAATTTAAGGTTGTTTCTAAAACAATAAATAAAATATGATTATTAAGTTTTGGGCAAAAAGAATTCTTCATTATGTGCTTAAAGAATACAGCATTGTCGTTTATCGAGTAATATGAGAAGAATGGTTACAGTTAACCGATTCCTTTGCGAAAGAATAGTTGTTGACACAATACTTTAGTTGAATCAAGATATTTTCAGACCCCCCTCCTTAGTATTTTTACGGTCAGTAGATATTAAATTTTAGGCTAAATGAAACTTTACAGCCAAAAATGAAATATCGTTGCATAGATCCAATAACAAAAAACAGAAGATACCTGACAAAATTATGAGTCGTGCAAACTATGTTAAACATAAAGAATAGATTTGATAAAAACCGATATCGTGCATCTGTTTGAGTGATATTTTTTCATATCCGTAACTTTTCAAAGGAACAGGTAATGTCAAGTCTTCTTCAGCGGGACATGATGTTTATTTACAGTTACACAACGCTGGGGACTTGTTCTCACAACTGGTCACACACTAACATAAAAATTAATTTTCAAGTAAAAAAGAACGTAAAGACTTTTTAGAGCAATATACAAACCTTTTATTATTTTTACGTTTGCAAAAAAATTGACTTTTATGATTCAACAAACAATTTTCAGAACGAATAAAAATTAATTTGAAGAAATGTCAGGCTTAACTTTCATATAGTTTTTTTTAAAGGGACTTATATAGTTCATTCACCTTTCGTCAAATTCAGACTTCCATCACTTCATAAGTAAAACTGGAACACAATACTAAGAGAAAACCTGGCCCAAGTAATGATTTAGGATCTTAATTCTTTATCTAGGACTTACAATACAAGTTTATACAATGACAAGATCTCGTTGAAATGTTGTGGGTCATCCTTTTGATTCAGGAAACTTACGCAAAGTCGTTGTTTTACCGCCTTGCCGATACTAAACATGTTAAAACTGACAACGCCCTTAAGACTGAAGTATTTCTGGGTTAAATAGATGTTAATGATTAAGTTTTAATACATTTTTATCCTTGTTATAACGTGCATTAGCCATGTATCTACATGAATATTTTGTTTTTAAAATTGTTTGGTATTTCAACAACCAAGAAGCTAAAACATGTTGTTCTGTCGAGAAACAAGCAAAACCATAAACTCTTATAGAGAGTAAATGCCTATAGTGCTAAAAATCTTGATAAGCAGTAAAAAAACACGATATATGCTGAAATCATGGAAATAAAAAAGACTGTGAATTGCAGGTTGTTTGGCAAAACAAACATTGTCCAAGATAGGCGCGTTTCTCAACCTAATTTTGAAACTGTGTTTATTTCTTATGCCAGCGAAACCATTTGAAGCTTCTCTTATCATTGTAAGCTGCCGTCATAGTTTCCAAAACAAAACAAAAAAAACGAGAACTCGGCCGAATTAACTAAAAATATGTGCTGTAATAGACTGCATGTCTGATGAGATTCAAGATATTTCAAAGAACACAACGACTTGAATGTATGTAGGTAAGACCGTTGAAAAAGTAAATATTTTTGATGAAATAAGAAAAATTAACATCTTTTGAAATTTTGAGCTAAAAACATAAGGTGATTTCAAAATCCAAGGTTGAAATTTAGATGTTCTTCGCTGTAAGTACACCATAAAGAACTATGAATTTTAATATTCCTTTGTCAGAATAACTCCGAGGGGCCAACACTTGAATCGAAAAGCAAGTTCTTTTAATTTCTCAAAATGATTAAAGTAGTAAAATCTTCAAACTTCTTTGTTTGAAACACGCAAAAATTAGAAGTCTTTAAAGCTTTGCCTGATAAGGCAACAATAAATATCGAAGCTTCATATATCTGTATGCTGAAATGTTCCGTATCAAAACTTGTTTAAAACTAAACAGCAATGGGCTTTTATTGCATTTGTGTAGTTTACTAGAAAATCACGAGATTCTGTTAAAATAGCACTCATTGTATACTTGAGACGTATACTTTTAAGTAAAAATTTGCTGGTGTGAAAATATTTAAAGGGAGCTTTTTTGCTTTCAGTAAAGTGTAAACTGGTATCACAACCGCTGATCTATGAATGCTTCAAACAACTTCAAATTGAAGTCAAATGCACTGTTAAACTTCCCCGCATTCTACGAAACTAAATATATTCAACATGGCAATATAATACAATTCAACCCGTAAACTATTGAAACCAACTCATGGAGCAAATGCCATTAATAAACTAGTCAAAAGGTAGACATGATTGATATCACTTATTCTGGTTTTTCATCTTTCAACTGTTTGTCCGTGGAAGAGCAGAAACGAATAATGCTATTCATACAGTTTCAGAAGCAAGTTTTAAATCGTAGAACTAGCGATCATCATTCATCGACTGATTTTTTTTGCTTTGAATGGTTAAGAAGCTTGACGTTATATATCCATTTTCTAACTTTTGAACCAGAATTTTGATGAAAACCTTTCATTTTGTTGCCTTGAAGAGTAAAAATGATTGTTGTTATTCATTTTAAGTTTTGAACCAGTTGATGAAACCCTATAAAGTGTCCATTCATTTTGTTTGTCTTGAAGAGTAGAAATGATTGATGTTATTCATTCTAACTTTTGAACCAGTTGATGAAACCCTATAAAGTGACCATTCATTTTATTTGTCTTGAAGAGTAGAAATGATTGGTGTTATTCACTCTAACTTTTGAACCTGTTGATGAAACCCTATAAAGTGATCATTCATTTTGTTTGTCTTGAAGAGTAGAAATGATTTGGTGTTATTCATTCTAACTTTTGAACCTGTTGATGAAACCCTAAAAAGTGACTATTCATTTTGTTTCTTTTGTTGAGTAGCAGTGATAGGTGTTATTCATTCTAGATTTTGAACCAGTTGATAAAACCCTAAAAGGTGACCATTCATTTTTGTTAATCTTGAATAGTAGAAACGATAGGTGTTAGTCTTTTCTGAATAACTATTAACGATGTATGGCTTTTTCATGTTTGGTTACTTCAACTTTTTACGCTAATTTAAAACTTCTCCAAAGGACGCCAGTTTCTAAAAACAATGTTTAAATTTCATTTTTGCAAAGATATGCAAACTTACCTTTGGCTCGTGGACTTACGATATCACCAAACTTCATCTAAAATCGGCCCACCAACAAGTAGATACAACACAATATTCTCCAAACGGGGAATGGGACTTGCGAGAGGCTTGGCCCGAAGTGAGGCTCGTTCCACATCCCTGCTGTAAGTTCAAAGTATCTTCGATCTCCTACGTCATTCACATCAAGAGGTTATCTCTGTTTTATGTCACAAGTTTCATTGTGCCATGCGCACTAGTGTCCGTCCTGACTGTTCTTGTTTTCTTAAGCCCTGAAGGTGAGATAATATTAATATTATTAGTCATCAGCATACATATGATCAAGAAAACATTACTAATCACACAGCGTATCATGGTTCATAATGACGGCGATCAAAAAGATAATAAATTGCTGATCGTTATTCAATCGTTTGAAACTTCCCCTCTTCCCTGAAAACCCTGGATTCTTTTTTCCGCTAAGCCATCTTGAAAATGTTTTCGATTCATGAGATCAGTAGACATGATTAAACTGGAAAAGTGTCAAAACCAATTTACATTTAAAAAAACTTTAAAATTTTGAAATATTAAAGCGCCTTTCTCCAGGGTTTTTAATCAATGGGATTTTGGCAAGAGGGAGTGGTTTTGTTTACTTCAATTTTTTGGGAACATTTTTGAAGTCGTTTTAATGTTTAAACCTTTTTAAGTTTCATATATACTTATATATAAAGAGATCAGTTTCAACATTTTTACAGCTTAATACTTCGCGAACAGTTTGGCCCATTTTGTTGTTTTCGACCAAATACTGAAGTGCTCGCTTGAAAACTAAAAATGGTAAGTAGCAGGAGTTAACTCAACACACTAATAATGGAACAAAACAGCAGTTTGTAGACAATAATAGAAAACGCTATGACGTAAGAAAACACGAAAATAGTGTCGAGGGAAAACGAGGGGAAGAGATCTAATTGGTCGGAATTGATGGCAAAATGGGAGTATAAGTACGCGATTTGTAACCGCTTCAGATGCAGAAAATTGTATTGAATTCAAGAAAATGCAATACAGTTTTTGAAGTCTCTCTTTGAGTTTGTTCATAACAGAACAACTTTCATTCTGTCACTATGTCAACTTCAGAGAATAATTGTTAATCTCACGCATCGCAGCCGACATGTCTTCCAAAATTTCGAGTAACATGTCGACGGAACGTGGTCCGATAAACTAGTTTATGTAATAAAGCATGCCACTTACTCGGTTAATACGATACCAAAATTCACCCTCAAACTGGTTATTTCTTGCAGATACCGGTGAGCGCATGGCATTAGCGGTCACCTATCTCTTGGCACTTGCAGTGTTTTTTCTTATGGTGGAAGTAAAGCTTTCTGTATCAGATGATTTACCTCTCATTGCGAAGTACTACTGTTGTACAATTATCGAGGTGTCCTGTGGGCTCGTAGCAATGTGCTTTGTGCTCAGATTCGTCCACAGTAAACCAGAACAACTTCCAGGATGGGTTCAGGTGATTTGTAAGAATCATAGCAATAACAATGTTACTACCACTACTACTGCTACTGCTACTGCTACTACTACTACTACTACTACTACTACTACTTCTACTACTACTACTACTATTACTACTACTACTACTACTACTACTACTGCTACTACTACTACTACTACTACTGCTGTTGCTGCTGCTGCTACACTTTAAAGATCACTAACATAACCTAAAATTAATTTTTGATAAAAGTAATTTGGCTAACCTGTCGACTGCTATAGCTACCATAGTGTATATGGAGGCTGAAGTGGTGGCCGTTGAACAAAAGGGAACAAATTGGCACATAAACCCACCAAACAACCAGTTATCCGGGAACATCTCCAATGCCAACAGCGGCGGTATATTCATTATAGCGAACGTAATGTCACACACGGCCAGGTTCACTAAGAATGCGTTTGTTACAGTGCGCATGTCACGATTCCGAAGTATGACAATGCAAACAATGCTGTTTCCTAAAGAAAAATTTAACTTTTTGTCAATATATACTTTGATATTTATTAATAGCATCTATACTAATACGAATTCTTTTAACGATAACAAGTAAAAGGCCAATTCCTATACCATTACAATACCAAAACTAATGCCAACACTAATATTAATATTAATTGTAACTACCGACTCATTTACAGTACTAAAGCTAATACCAACACCAAAAGCAATACGAAAACAAATGCCAACACTAATATTAAAACTAATTCTACTATTTAAAACACAAAACCGATACTAAAGCTAATGTCAACACAACTTGTAACCAATATCAGTTAACCTAAACTAATGCCATTATCAAATTAAAAGCAATGCTAAAGCTAATCTACTTGTGTTTAATACCAATACTTATACTAAAACCAAAACCAATTTCAGTACCAGTACTAACTCTAATAAGTATGTCAATATCAATACTAATACAAATACAAATATCAACATCAACCTCAACTTCAACGTTAACAACGTCAACATCAACCTCAACGTCAACGTCAACGTCAACGTCAACGTCAACGTCAACGCCAACGTCAACGTCAACATCAACATCAACCTCAACGTCAACGTCAACAACGTCAACATCAACATCAACCTCAACCTCAACGTCAACATCAACGTCAACGTCAACATCAACGTCAACGCAAACGTCAACATCAACATCAACGTCAACATCAGCGTCAACAACGTCAACATCAACATCAACCTCAACATCAACGTCAACATCAACGTCAACGTCAACATCAACATCAACCTCAACATCAACGTCAACGTCAACGTCAACATCAACATCAACATCAACATCAACGTCAACATCAATGTCAACATCAACATCAACGTCAACATCAACGTCAACATCAACGTCAACATCAACGTCAACGCAAACGTCAACGTCAACATCAACATTAACGTCAACGTCACCGTCAACATCAACATCAACGTCAACATCAACGTCAACATCAACGTCAACATCAACATCAACATCAACGTCAACATCAATGTCAACATCAACATCAACGTCAACATCAACGTCAACATCAATGTCAACATCAACATCAACGTCAACATCAACGTCAATGCAAACGTCAACGTCAACATCAATGTCAACATCAACATTAACGTCAACGTCAACGTCAACATCAATGTCAACATCAACATCAACGTCAACATCAACGTCAACATCAACGTCGACGTTAACGTTAACGTCAATATCAATATCAATATCAATATCAATATCAATATCAATATCAATATCAATACCATTACTAATAACTGGCTAATACAACATTATACTTAACTATAAAATCGCAGTTGAGGGAGCGCTTCAACTTTAATGGTGTCATTTGTACATTCTAAGTTAATTATTATTTTAATGTTTATTTCACATACTTGTGTATATTTTCGAACAAAAGATATCACCCTTTCTTTTTTGGTCTTGTGGATGTATAATGTTTTTGTATTATAATGTGTGCTATTTTTTTCAGTATATAGAATACTAACTATATTCACCACCTAAGAAGCGCTCACACAACACCTCGCATCCCTTACTGCCTATCGGGATATCTAACCAGTTTAACAAAGAGTTTTTAAGATTCACTTGGCCAACACAGATATATTTCCTAAATCTTGGAATAAACTAATTGATAAACTAATAAAAGATAACTAAGGAATAATTAATAAACTTGAACTTGAAAAGCTTTTTTTCATCCTTTTTTCTCGAAGTTCCTTCTTGTGCGTTTTCTGCAATTAATTCTGTAAAACCTTGGAAGTATAAGTATTAGAATAGAAAATTAACTAGCGGTAAACTAGTTTGAGCTGCGTCGGTGTTTCTAAAGAAACAATTTAGTCCGACGAAGGACTAACGTCCGAAACGTCAGGAAGTATTCTTTCTTTTTTACGGTGTAGAATTTACACTTTTATTACTAAGTATTAGAATACAATCAAAGGCTCTATGAGCCGCCTCATGGATGGATCTATTATAATATACTGACATGAAACATGCTGATCATGTTACAATGAATGATGAATCACTGATAAAACAGCAGTAATATGCTTATTGAGGAATATTTATAATCATATTAACGGATTTGCAGCACTACACTAACCAGTGGCATTGCTACCATATGTACAATTAAGACTGGCCTTACAGCAACAGGAAGGTCTTCGACATTTTAGCAGAAAAGCTTGGATCAATTTTAGACATTTTTGTATTCATATGGTGGAGTTAATGTAAGAATATATTTTAAAACTGAATACCAGTAACTAACATCAACTAAAATAACTCTGGTAGACCTAATGACACCTTGTGAAATACAAAAACTGCTTTCAATATAGAGTACAGGTAGCACTAAAACTAGGAACAATTCTAATTTCAACTTTCAAGAAAATGAACCTTTTCCCTGTGTAATCTTTTTTTTTTTACTCTGTCAAATAATCAAAAACAGAAAAATTGATGCCTTTTTCAGCCTTTTTCCAAAAAAAAAAACTGATTTAACAATTGGCGTTTTAAAAGCCAATGTAATGTTTATATATGTTATTTACAAAAAAAATAAAGGACCACGCTTTGTTTTATTAAAGAAATGTCAAAATGCGTTTTATCGAGTTTTTATAGTTATTTTTATAGTGAGCGAAGTTTGCGTCTTTAAAGATAAGGATCTTGTTTGTTTGAGCATCTTAATTAATTGTTAATCTTTTGAGGGTATGCAGTGTCTTTGTTAAAAAAAGAAGTTTAAGATAAAACCGACATTTGTTTTCTATTTTCTTTAGTCGGAGAAAAAATGTTCTCAAACTTATTACCTAGTTCTTAATAAGTTTTAGTGTTTAGTTTTAATAAAACTGATAATCCAGGAATTTTTAATTGGAATTAATTCGACTGCTCAGTTGCCATCACTCAAAGACAATCTATTTATTATTATACAATCATTTCGTCAGGGTTCATTTCAGCAGTTTTGATTTGCTATATTTAATTTTTTTTTTGTTAATATTCGTTTAGCTCTCAAATGGCAATTTGTTACTACTATTGAAACTGACTGTAGTTAGTAAGTTGAAAAACCTGAATGGGGGGGGGGGACACTAATTTATCGCAGATACAAAGGCGCTGATACTCCTTTACCTACAGCGGAAGGATTGAAAGCTGAGTTAGTTTAGAAAAGAAGGTCGCACAAAAGTTCAAATTTCGGAAGAGCTGCAATCGAACTGGGATCCTTGTGGTCGTTAGGCAGAGATCTTACCAACTCAACCTTCCATATTCATGAGCGTTGCTTTAATCTCTTTCAACAACGTTTAAGCCTTGTTGACAGAAAAGAAATGAAAATTCTTATGAGATGAGTTTCTTCCGTTTCAAAATTGAATATTTTGTTTCAAAAACTACAAAGAATGAGTATTAGCAGTTACTCCTCAAAATATCCTTAAATTGTTCACTCTTAATGTTTTTAAAAGTGGCACTTTTGTTTAAAGTTTTTCAAAAAAAAAAAAAATTGGGTTGGCGATCTGTGAAGCGCTTATAGTTTAGACAACTTTAGGAGTTGGTGATTATTATTTTGAATAAGAATTGGTCTTCTCGATGTTGTCCTTTGTCAGCTACTTTCTTTTATCTCTTGAGCTACCATGCAAAACGTTCAGTGCATAAAGGTGATTTTTAAAACTGGATTTAGTTTCAGTAAATAGCTCTTGTCAGCGTTATACATACCATCTGATAAAGCCAATGTCTCGTTTGTAAAGAAGGTCTTCGACTCCATAGATGACTTTCTGTTTTTTAAACTTAGTTTTTCTCAGTTACTTTTTTAGCTTTTACGTACTGCTTGACTAAATTGATTTAACATGGATACTGTTTCAAGATACCCACCTACCAACGAGAGAACAAACAAAACTCCATATATCAACGAGAACACCACTATGCGCTCAGTTGAGGCAACTGCGAGTTCCATTTTGAGAGCTCCCTGGCAATTTGTAGTTGATGCTGCATTTGCGTTGCTAATATTGGAACAGTTTAAGGAGTTCATGTTGGAGTGAGACGGCAAACTCACTTCTCTTTATCTTTAAGGTCCAAAACGTTTGTTCTTGTTCTTCTCTATTGATCGTTAGTGTTACAAGCGGAGGAATTTGCAGCAAAAATGTCTTCTTTGTAAAGAGAACTGAGATATCCACAAGCCGAGAGATAGTACGGTGTTCTTGATCACCGAGTGACTTGCGTCTGGTCTCCTCAACAAATATTTTTCTTGCATTTATAAGTCACAAGGTCACAAAAACATCATTTGCCTTCAGGCTGTTTGTGAGATAAACTGTACCCGACAGATTTGTGATTACATCCCGCTTTTCAAAGCGTAGTTTTTCTGGCGCCACGGTATTCCTATAAATGTTTCCTTTGTCCCAAAACACTAAGCAATGGTTTTCGACTGGCTGGAACTTAACTAGCACAAACTTAGTTGATTTTCTGAGCTTTGGCTCTTTAAGAATAAGCATAAATCCAGATAGTGAAAACTAGAACTCCGGTAGATTTAGTGACAAAGCGCGAATTAAAATTGCTTTTTGCTACCTCACAAGATGATTAATATGTTTATCTATAGACAAAATTTTTTGGCTCATGCCGACTGCGGCCGCCTACTTAAAATTTAAATTATAACCTTTATTCACATAAAGTATTGAGTGTTAACTTGACACATGAAGATTACTTTAATTTTCTCATTTTTCTGGAGAGCTGGGACAAACTAGTTTTTCCATAAGCAACGAATTTCCAGACTACACAGCTTAAGTAAATTAACATTTCAGTTCCCAAGAACTATACGCATCGATCAAACCTTATAGAACTGTATCCTATGAAAAATATTATTATAACTAATTACATTGTATCAATTTGCCCAAACCTCCAATAGCAACAATAAAGCTCTTTGAAAAGAATGTTTGAAATACATTAACTGAACGATACTTTTTTTTAGCAACAATGCGTTTCTTATTCACTGTTTTTTTATTTAGTTCCGCGAGGTCAAAATCCCCTAGTCTCATTCAGTAAGAAGTCTACTAAACGTCGGGTTGTGGAATTTGATGCTGAAAATGTTTAACACAAATGGCAGTCGGAATATTCTCCTTTTGACACGCTTAATCAAAATAAACAAAACAAAAATTAAAATATCATATGCACGTTAATTGGTAATAAACTTTTTTGCTCTGTGAACCAGAATCTCGTTATGTGAAAAACAGTAAAGACAAAATTCAAAAAGCGATGACAGCATTATTTTTTCACAGAAACTGAATGAATAAAAACGCCAGATTTGGTTTTAAAATTCCTTTCATAACCGATGTTTATCCTTTGATCTTCTTGTCATGACAGAAAGATGAATTCTCCGTGCCTATAATTTCACGATTGAGTTGTCTTGTTTGGGAAAGATAAAAATCAATTAGTATTGCAGGCAGCTGCGAACATGATAACAAAAATATTATGCTAGTTTGTGATAATCTTGTACTTCTGCCGACTTAATTTTAAAAATCTGTCGCATATTTTTGTAGACTTTAGTTATAAATCACCTTTGATTTTCTTTTGCTCTCAATTTCAGTAACATCTTAGAATAAAATGATGCGTTTTATAATTTTTATTTATTGTAAACATTTTTATTCTCTTAATTGCGGAAATTCCTATTACATTTTCCTACAATTTGGTAAAATAACTATATTTTAGTTTGAAATGCATATTTTTATACTTTGTCTTAGTTCCGGCAATCACGTACATAGAATGACATTTACTTTAATTAGCGGGCTTTTAACACTTTCCCAGTGCAGTTGCCTTATGTTATGATTACACGGATGGAATTTCTATCAAATAAGAAGAAATTAGCTAGCTTAAATAAATCTACGGACTAGCCATTGCCCTGACACAACGTAACAATTCAGTGTCATTTAGCGTTGATAAATGGGGAAAGCATTTGGGTTGGGTTGAATTTCAACGAACTATCTTCACGCAAAAATTTGTCTTTTCTCAACGTTTACTGAAAATTAATTAAAAAAAACGATACTATGATTGTCGTTTCCAAATTTATAAATAGACTTAAATAGATGCACAGTGTTCCTTTCATAATTCATTTTTTAAAAACCGAATATTCCTCAAAATAGTAAACATTGGTTTCAATTGCTTAAAATTGACCTATTTTGTCAACTGGTGTCGCGCGAAATTCGCTTCATATCCAAAGCATCAAGTTTGAACTCATAAACCATGTTAGTTGTCTCAAAAAAGGAAACTCGACGGAAAAACACCTTGCATCTTATGATCATATCCATCCATCCTATCTCTTCCACCTATCCATTCATTCTATCTATCTATCAATCCATCCATCCATCCAACGATATCCTATCCATTCCACCTATTTCCATTCCTATTCTATATATCCAGCCATTTGACCGCTATTTCAACACGTAGTTACCACAACTCAAGGTTGAACATTTTACAAGGAGCTGCGTCAGTCTTGAGTGAACTTCCGTCGTTCCTTTGTTAATTTTTTTGTCGTAATTTTTTATGATTTTTTTAAAAAACTTTTTAAATCGAAGTTTAGGTAAGCTCTTTACCTTTGGCCCACAGAAGGTTAACTAGACATTTAGCTCATGTTATTTGCAGTGTTCTGTTTGAGAGGAGATAAAACAAGGTTACCTAAATGAATAAGATAGAAGTGCTCGTGAATTTAATTATATAAAATCTTTTATTAGAAACGGCTTTATAGGGAAAGATGAGATATAATGTAACTTATTTGTTGGTTATAAAAATGTACGATCGAATTAGTTTGTTCGTTTGTTTGACATATAGTTTTTCACAGCTCAACCAAACACGCGTAGTAACAATTTAAAGATATATCAAAATTTTCATTTGATAAATTGATTAAATACATTGACCCTTGAGAAAGTCACTTCAAACAAAGATTTCGCATTGAGAAATGATAAAAACAGTTTCATTAAGCCAAAAAATTATGGTAACTCAATCTGGCCGTCCCATCTAAAGGACCAATATTTTTGGGCCAAACAACGTTGAAATTGTTGGAGTCAAGAGAATACATGTACAACATCTAGTTTTTGTTGGCGACCAACTAGGGAAGCGATGCATTCTGGGACACTAATGTTTGTGCAAACGAAGGCAATCAGTCTCGACATTGTCGAAAGTTTCATTGTAAACGGGCGCAGCAGGTTGGAAATACGCTTCGGCAGTCACAGAACACAACAAATGTTGGGACATAATGCGCCGAAAGTTTGACCGGTTTCAACCTACACGCAACAGCATCCAACAACTCACAAGAACACGGAACAAGTGTCAACATGCCATACAAACGGACGCAAAACACTTTGGACCCAACAGTGCTGCGTGTTATTGGCTAACACTGTTTTACGTCCGGTTGCATTTAAGTTTAAAAGGTCTTCCTAACTTAAAACTTTATAGGGCCACTAGATCAGAATATTGCCCTCAAACTTGTAATGGCTTTTTCGAATTTTTACTTCTAAAATGTTTCGCGAATTACACCTTTCATTCATTTAAAACAGTTTCCCGCTCATGTTCTCTACTAGTTTATTTGTTTTAAATATAATTTGCAGACCAGGGCTGGGTTGTTCAAAGGTGGGTTAAATTTATCCCCAGGCTAAGGGAAATTACAGCTGCATTGCTTTAGTCTCTAAGGAAAAGATTACAGTTCTTATAAAATAAGGTTAAGATTTTCTTACGAAAAACTTGTTAGCCCCAAATTTACGGGTCAAATCCGACTCTGTGAGATTGGGAACAAAACCACGAGTTAAGAATTTGACCCTGGGTTAGCGTTAATCGGCTTTTGAACAACTGGGCCCCGATGACGTCGTTATTTTGGCACATTACAAAAAGGAAGTTTCAAACACTGTGTGTGTTTACAAGTGAATTAACCCTTTCAGTCCCAGTTGTATTGTTAAATTCTCCCAACTTGAGCCCATACTTTTCATTTAACAGGTTTTAGAGAATTTTACTTTTCATCTTCAATAGCTTGCTTTGTTCGATCTATTCTCATTTTCTCATAATCAAATGTCTTATTTTGTATGAGTTATGTAAGAAGAAGTTGGGTTTTGATAACTAACTGTGACTGAAAGAGTTAACTGTGATCCAAAGCACATTAAAAAGCCGCAGAATAATCAGTTATCATTCATGATACGAAAAAAAAGTTGGCATAACTAAACTTAACGTTATGAACAATCCAACAACTTTAGTTTGATTTTACTTAAGCTAGTAGTAGTATAACGTCTTTAAGAAGTTGTTACGAAGCTACATACATATCGGCAGTCTTGCGTTTGTTTACAAGTGAATTTTACGACTGAATTCATTTCGACTGAATTTCTAAAACTTGTGAAATCCTAAATAAAATATCAAAATATTTTTAAAAATCGGATAGTAAAAAATAATTAAGGAAGGAATTAATGAGGATTAACTTGTAAAGCCATAATTAGAGTAAGACTGATGTAACTATTTACCCACATAACATGCTCTGACAGAAACAAAAATTCAGTTCGTAAAAGTGTTCTCCTTGTTTACGGTAAATTTGACCTCTATTTCTGAATTCTACCAAGCGAACGCGGTCACGTAGTCAATAACAAAGCCATATTTCCAGATATTTTGACTCTATGATTGCGAATCGAACCATGTTAATTCAGTTTTTTTCATCAAATTTTAGAGATGTGAAATGGATGAAAGCTGTTAAACAATAAACGATTAACAAACGTTTTTGAAATAACTGTAATTTTCTGTATTTAAATTAAATCTTTTGCCGTCTATTTTTTTTAATTGTTTAATTTGATTTGATTTTTGTCATAGGCTGGTATGATAAAAATTGGTCAACGAGTGTATTACATTGAGCCTGTATTAAACCACACACTAATAAAAGAAAAAGGTTTTCCTGCAAAGCCTGGGAGACCACACATTATGTATAAGGACACTGCTACGTTAAATGGTGATAAAGTTGATGAGCTATCTGAAGCGTGGTGGAACTTAGACAAGAATTCAGCTGCAGTGAAGGCAAAACCTTCCAAATTATCAGGTAAATAATAAATAAATAAATACTTTATTTTACGTCAATAAATAAATACTTTATTTTACGTCAATTGCGAAGGAAGTGGTTGCCCATTCTTCCTAGCCAGAGGCTAATGTTTA
>JANCMA020165224.1:0-13860 GCA_024336925.2 Zoanthus solanderi | reverse complement strand
ATAAAAAAAACCGTGGAATCGTAAATTAAATTCTGAATTTATTTTTCCATTTTAACACCACTTTCAGATAACATTTTCTCATTCTATGAAGTGTTCACACGATTTCTATGGCATATACAATGCAATTTCGCATCATTATCATGTATTTCCGTACTGCTGTATATTCAAAACATCAACAACAACTGCAGGTCATAGCAAAACGACTAATTTCTTTACGGCATAAAGCTTGTTCATAACCCTGTGTCGTGAATGATTAACACCAGTTATTGATTTGTTTCGACTGTTTTTAAAATTGTTGTCAATATTTTGGATTGGGAAATGGATGTTTTTCTCTTTTTCAAATTGGATAAGCAAACGACTAAATCAAGGAAATTGCTTCTCCGAGAGACATGGCAAAAATAACGCTGTATTTGGGTAAAAACGAAAGTTAGTTGTTTCAAACAGTGAAATTGATTTGCAACTGATTTTAATCAGTTTATTTCTGTTAAAAAGAAAAGCATTAAATATTGCAAAACTTTGAGACGTCTTGTCTGTTAAGCCCTGTTTCTTCAAAACCAACCTCCCGTGAAGAGGTTTTAGCAATCAAAAATGGTTATGAGAGAGACAATTGGTTTTCAAGTGGCATAAAATTCTCAAAATAAAAAAATTTATATTTGTATTTCAAATTTCAGTATTCAATTGGCAATTCAATTTAGTCGCACTACACACAGATGTATGGAACGGCTTACAATTGTATAGATTAGACGTGTTGAAGTCCCCTAAATGATTTGTTTCCAGCATAACAATGTTGAATGACGAAGAAACACAGCTTTGCATATTCACATTCTGGCTGGTGTTTAGCGCAAATTTCCCTTAGTTTTTACCACCTGCAACGCATACTCGATCTAGTTTTAGAAATACTTTAGTTTTAGAATACTTCTTAAACTTTGTACTGCTGGCAGCGATTACTTTATTAAAGTTTGAAAATTAACTGGGTTTTCGGTTCAAGATTGTATGCTTAGTTTTCTTCTTCAAGAACAGAGTAACATCTAGTTTTTCTTCTCTAGGCGTAAACCAATGCAGTGTTGTCAAAACTGAAAGTCGAAGTTTCCTCACTGTAGTTCAAATTATTATATTAAAGGATTTATTGGTAAAGAATAAGATTGTTTTATCTATATTTCAGAAATGGTTAGTATTTATGGTTATTTTTAACGTAGCCTTGAAAGAATGGCGTTTTCTGACAGAAAGAGCTGATATTTGGGTTTTCCATTTTAGTCTGATACTGATAGTTCTCACTGTTATTTATTTTGTAAAGAGAGATCTCGCGGTAGACCTTATTCTGTTCTGGTTTGGATGAAAATTCATTCTCTTTGAGTTTGAAACCTTGACAGTCATGCTGTGTTTTATTTTTACCAGTAGCCAGATTTCGTCTTGAAAATGTTGTAGGAGATGGCAGTGTCATTTCATTTCATCGTAGAAACTTCTACTAGTATGCCAAGAAAATATCCAAGATTGATTTGATTTTTAAAAGCTAAAAAGTTCCAAGTTACAAAAAAAGAACAAAAGAAATTTTGTTTCTGGAAAGAGAATGTCGTGTGTAAAATTGTAACAGATTTGTTTTGGTGAAGCAATGCTGTAACTCAAGCTAACAAAACGCTTTCGGCGAAATTCACTCTATCAACAGGATTTTCCTGTAAGCTCCAAAGTACACCGGATTGATTGAGTGAGGCCTTAGCAAAAATCTTTACTAATAGGTCCAATTATTTCCAGTAATTGAAAACTGCGAGAAATAGCAAATGTTTTTTATTGCATGCGCTCTTGGTTGATAATATTTCAAATCTACGCGTCTCTTGAGTTATAAAGGATATATTCGCCTGCAAACTTGGCACTTTAGAGTGCGCGTCGAGCTTTAACCAGTAACAGAAGATTTGCATTTTTATTCACCTAGTTATCAAATAGTTATATAGTATTAGCTCTAATATAAGTGTGGTAACATTTAATTTAAGTGCATGTCAAGGATTTTATACCTGTCGCTTCGGGCTACAAACCGTCCTACACCAACCCATGCACTCTTGACACTAAACACATTTCCTTTTTTGCCTTTCTTAACAATGAAAAATAAAAAGTTAGCAAAAGTTAACTAAGATTCTGATAATTTTTGCTAGTTTTGGTTTAGGTTTAAGTTCTTTAATCTCGACCAAGGTTTAACTGCATGCAGAGGTAGGAAACTATTCGTTCGTATTGAGCTGAAATGTGATAACACTTGAGTGGTGATAACACAGGCACAACTTACCCCCGCAGTTTCTTCGTATTTTTTGACAATGTTTTCTTTTTAATACGCAGTTTCTACGCAAATAAAATAGCTACATACTAACTTGCAAGTATACACTGTTTCTTGTTACAAAGAGCTGTTTAGAGATCTTGACTTGTGGAAGAAAAACTAAAAATGAGGTGCGAGATTAAGTCAAGTAGTTCTTGAGTAGCATAATTACTAACAATCAAAACTAAATTAATTTACTGCCGACAAGTAGTTAAAGCAAATCACGAAAGTTTTAAACTGACAACTACAACAGCATTTCGCCCCGCAGTAAACAAAATACACTCGCAGAAATATTGTATTTGCACTGAATTTGAGAGTGTAATAATAAGCAACTTTTGATACTAAAACTAATTTGACAAGCCAAGGCTAAAGAATGTACAAATTATCAGTGACTCACACTCACAGTAACACGATAAAACCAAACGCTTTAGTTTCTGGTGAGATAAAGGTCTCCTCTTAGACTGACTGTGTACCACGATTCGCTTATACAGGATACATTCTAGACTGTTCTACAAAGTCTAGTCGGTTGCAATTGGGTTTGAAGCGGTTAACTTATGTGATTATACACTAGACTTACATATGCCATATGGAATTGTTTAAAGTTACTATCAGATAAGAACCGTCAACTGATTCGAAACAAGACCATCAAAATTAGCCAAAACGGCAAAAGAAAAAAGCAAGACGTAGTAATCATTTGAGAAACCGTTAAAAGCGATTTAAATGGTGCTATAGTAGCGTCATGAAGGTTTTTCTTTCCACAATATTGTATAGTCATCTGACGGAAAGTGACTGAAAGCGAAAAAAAAATTTAAATCGTTCGACATCTTTTAATCAACTAAGTAATGTCATTTTCCCCTTGCCTAACAATGAAGAAGTTTCCCTGATACACACTTGCCAAGTGACTTGCTGTCTTGTTGAAATGTTGTTATGAAACTCGTATTAATCATTTGTGTCATAACAAAATCACTCACAAACTGGATAGAAAACCTTTTTTGTTTTTCAAACGCTTTGAGAATCGATAAAACTAGAATAATCTCCGTTCGGTTAGGATTATTATGTCTGTAGTCCCACTCGGCCACACGCGTTGAACGAATGTGAAAAAAACCCCGGATAACCTTTTATACACGAGAACAACGAAGGCGGCCATCGCAGTGTTGTCATCCAAAATCAAACATCTAGATATTAGATTGCTTCTGGTATCCCTTAAATTTAGATAACGCAACAATTTATGTATAATTTTGTGTAGAAGCCAGCTGTAAAAGTAAACTTTTAAATTAGAAATACGTTGAATGAAGGTAGTAAATGTACTTCATTTTCTGAGCTTAAAACTATGTTTGGAAACTTGATATAGTATTAATTTTACACGTATTGGTTTATTGCACTTCATTTTGAAATGATGGAAGAGTAAGTGAAGTTCGTGTCTATCGAATTAGTTTTCCCATGACAAAATCTTTCTGCGCTTTTTCTTTTGCAAAAGCCGCCGGGACTTTGTTTACATTTTGCAAATATCAATGGCATCTTTTCACCAAAACTTGAGCTACTTTATGAAGCGAGTTCATTGAGGTGTTAGGGTTTCACTATCATTATGAAAACTAGAAAAGTTCAAGGCTAGCTTTATTTTAACTGACTTTGTCTTTTATCTACCGAAACAATTTGATTGAGTAAAGCTGTTTGGTCAGTTGTCACTGCCAAGTCTGAGAAGCATGAAGCACCTTAGAGTTTGACAAGACGACTTTATCAATGCTGTTTCATCTAATTCTTATTTGGTATTGTAAGTTTCAGAGCCGTAATCTCTTCTTTATAGAAACCTCTTGTGATAAAATGAAAGCTGTTGAATTTCATTTTTTTCCGCTAAGTGGTAGCAAAAACACATGAAAAAATAGCATTAACCAAAACCACCACCTCCGATCACAGTCTGTTGTCTAAACAGTCTTATTTTTTTATTTTCAAAACCAAAGCAACTAGCAGTTTTATTTCATATTTTTTACCGGCTGTTTCTTTAGTTCTGCTCATAAAAAACTGTCTCCAACCTGGTGTGTCAGAACGGTTCCATAAAACTCCACATCTGACTACGGCTGTAAGGCATTGAAAAAATCAGAGATACCAGAGGTACGTTCAAGCTTTTGAATAAATCTATGGGAAACTGGTATTAACTAAATGCTTACGAAAAAATTCGACGGAATGGTCTCTAAAAGTAATGATGTAGCAACAAACCAGCAATGAGTTTTAAGATTATTTCACTTTCATGCAGATGCTCTCGCTATTTTGCATCTTCCAAGCCGCAAATTGTTCAAGATTTGAAAAAAAAAGAAATAGGCATTTCTCAAGAAAACTTAGTCTTTGACTGAATCTGCTTTTTAAATCTAAAAAGTTTATCAATACATACTAGTAGCAGTAGTAAAAATGGCTGGTCAAATGGGACTTATCATAAGTTGATAGAATATTCGGTTAGTGAAAAATCAGTAGTGATTTAAAGCACGCATAACTCGAATGGGTCCTCGATTCGTACAAATCATTGTTAAACATCAAACATTTCAGGAAGTGAAAACTGTCAAGATAAGTTACACGGATACAGCAGAAAAATCGCCATGTTGATAAGAAGCCACACGGGGGCTTAGCTAACTACTGCACCTCAGTCCTTGCTAGTTAGAGACACGCCCATAGAGGGAAATTTTTTGATAGCATTTATAACACAGAATTATTCGGTAAGTTTTCGATATCATCGGAGGAATTCCTATTTTTTATGATTTTAAGCGTTTGGCTCTAAATTTTGGCTTCTATTGCTTTTGTTTATTATAAATCTGGGCTCACCAGTGGGTTATGATCTTATGTAAAACAGTGAAAAAATGTTTAGTTTATAAGTCTCCCAACTGCGTTCAAAGTGAGCCGGCTTTCTGTTGTTGTTTTTCGCAGCTTGTATATTTAGCTTTGCCTCTCAGTTTTTCCACTTGTGATTACTTAAGATGAAAGATTCACTCTTCACAAAATTGAATGAAATACAAGTTCTATCCACGAAAAAACACAAGCACTTTTTATCACACAATTTTTTCAAATACCGAGGAAATGAAATATCCGGCTTTCAAATCCTTTCTTTTACTCTTAAGAAATATTTACCTTAAATCTTGCGAACATTGCATGAGTTATTTACATTTTCATCAAGCAGACCGAGTTTTGTTACAAACGTTATAACTTTAAGAAATAGAAATTCCGGAATACCAAAGATAACGTTTCAGGCCATTTTCTGTCGAAGAATTAATAAACATTTGTGAATGGCGCTGATTGTGGTCCTAAGGGAACTCTCGCCGCCAATTGCCTAAATAGATAGAAAGGAACCGCTCCGTTGCGGGGAGTCGAAGACTTTTACAACTTCGATTTTATTTTATATTTGCAAAACGCAACTGAAGACGTTAAACCAAAGGGCTTTCATTTATCATCACCGGAGAATATACCACGTTTTACTTTATCCTGGCTTTGAGAGCTGCTGGGCCGTTTAACACGTACTTCATTGCTTAAATTATAGACAGCTTGGCAGAAACAATTGCATAAAATCAATCTTGATTGGTTTCAGTAAGGCTGATTAGAAATGCCCGCCTTTGATCCTCTTCTAATGTTTAGCTCAGTATGCACTTCTCAGTTGGTCGCAGTTCTTTTTTTTTTTAAGAAACTTGACATGTTGAATTTATTTTGTAGGTCTGCACGCTCATAGAAAATATGATAACCAAACAAAGTTGCGTAGTTCGATTCTTGAAACATTGATTTTCAAGTTTTGCAGCCTGTTGGGGTCAACTTTTATCTTAATTCTGACTCTTTCCTAAATAAACAATCACACGTAAAATTTACGACAATTTCTTAGGTAACTGATACTAGTTGCTGAGAATTCGAGCCCTTGAAACTACAAAGAAACGATCATACATTCACCATAGGTAGTAACAGAATCGTTTTAAAAGAATTTACAGGTACAGTGTCAACTTGATTAGAACACTTTGTTCACAGGCACTTTAATGGCTTTCTTGATTGACGTGGGTAATAGATACCTCAGTTGACAAACATTCAATTATACGCGCATAAACTCGAATCTGAACTCTTGTTCCAATATCCGTCGTTAGAGGGGCTAAACATTAGAATTGATAAAGTCAAAGAGAAATTTCTCAACGTTGAAATGTAATCTTAGCTACTATTACCCAAAACAACGCATTTTACGGGCAATTAATTGCCATGTATGGTTATTATTCAACGTAACTGCACGAATACTCTTATGTTTTGGCCTTCCGACTGTTGCAGTGATATATATATTTATAAATATCTTTTTGCTCCTTACAAATGAATGCACGGTTAATCCAAGATTGTTTTCATCCACTATTATTTAACTTTTCTTTTACTGAACCCTATGATTATTCACAATGGAGGCGTGTTTCCCAAGTAACCTTGCTTGAGCGCGATGCGGTGACAAAGCGATAATTTTGGTTCTGTGTTTAACGTGCCTCGCTCAGTCAGTAGGCAATCCCAGACGGATAACACAGACTGTGCAAGAGAATAGCAGTTTGGACGTAAGGTGTCAGGGAGCCTCGCTGTAACACTCACGGTCTGACTTTTGACTAAACTGTTCTCTACTTATTCTGTGCGTCAAATATCAAAATCGGAAACCTCAGAGGTTAAGTAAAGGCTTGAGTTCAAATAACCAATTTATATAGTGCTGTCTTCACCAGCAACATGCAGATTAGCGTGAGCAGACAGTTTTACTCTGTGTAGAATTTAGACCTAGGTACTGAGAGCGGAAACTTATTTATTACTTAAAGAGCAATAGAGATTAACACGTTAACCAGAACTTCCTTTTCATTAAAAATCGATTCCAAAAGCAGCGGCACAGAAAATTTAGCGAGTATCAGTGATGCAAATTCTAAGAAACTTTCATACATTTATCTCTTTCTTTTCGAATTAACAACGCGGAATGAAACCCAATTGCTTTATAAACGGTTGAGACACTAACCGCGACTCCAAATACATCACTTTACATCAAAGGATAGCGACGAGCACTCGATTTGTATACATGTTTTGTTTTGTAAAAGAACGTATAGTTTTTTCACTTGATCGCTCTGTATTTAGTAATCAGACAAGATCTAAATATTAGTGTGAAGTGCAGCTTTTAAAGGTACTTGAAAGATGAAAATAAGCCACGTTCAAAGCTGCCGGCCATTAGAAAGAGAGAATGAAGAACGTAAATCTGTAGCAGTCACTGAGTGCCACTGTAAATTTCACATTTATAAACTGTTACCGAAATTAACTTGAAGTGCGAACGAAATCAACAGACGTGCATTTAACAGAACATGATATTAATTACGAAAATATTTATCGAAGATTGAGAAATAAAAATAGTGTGTAACCCGATGATTTTCAATCATTATATGTGTCTCTAAGAGTTGACATGACATTGAAGCAGGCCTGGACCGAATAAACTGCATTATGCGTAAAAATAGTTAACATGGGATGAGATGGACTTACTTTTCGTAATCGCTTCGGCAATACAGTTTACGATCCTTACTAAAGCACGATCTTGAGAGTGGCGTCCGACATACGCAACATTGCAGACAGGTTTCGTGCCACGGCTCGTCCACAACTTTCATGACAAATCGATCTTCAATTGGCTCCTTGCAGCCAGTACAGATGCTGATTCTTCCGTTTTGACTGCAACTTGTTGGCTTCCCCCCTGTAACACAGAGACGAGAAAGCTCAAATTAGAACAGCACAGGTTCTGCGAACGAGAAACTGGCCATAAACTACTAACCCTTAGTATGTAAGGGAGCTCTGTAGCCCGAGCAATCATCCATCGTCATTGGGAATACTAGCAACTGTTTTACGGTGATAAGCAAAGTCAGTAGTGATATCACTAACTCGCTGATTGAGAGTTAGCTCGGAACTCCAGCGAGCTGCAGGCGTAACTTATGAAGTATGGAAAATTCGACTGTGCAGTCACGATGGAAAATTCCCGAGGTTATCCCACAGAATAATATTGGGACTTTAGTAAGTCACAAGTTCTACGCGAACTCTCGATACATTAACGGCTGTTCTCAACTGCACACCAGTCGTATATTCTTCTCATTGCTTTATAATTTTGTATTTTGGTTTTGACTTCTATCGATCTGCTTTCTCCCTTATCTGCCGCTTCGGAGTGTTTGCAAGTTATTTCTTCTTATCCACAACACCTGCTCTTGTAAAGATACCGCACAAATTCCGCATAAATTGGCCGGAACAAGAAATAAATCCTTAGAAAATTTTCCCCAAACAGCCTAACGTTCTTAATCTTCTGTTGTGAGTATTATGTGCGTGGGAAGCGTGCTTGCCCTGTGAGAGCGCGGCGAGCCGAGCACTATAAGATGTAGCCGCTTGTCACCTCAACAACTAAGCTATTGGGACTTGGGGCGGCATTGCGTCCTTTTTATTGTCCTTTTTCTAATGACAGCGACAGCTTGATTGATTGTCACGTGACAAGATCAGAAGGACGTTCAACTAGTATTCCACGTGCCCAAATACATCGAAACTACAGAGAAATCATGCTTTTACTGTTAAAAAAGTGATTTTTTCTCGCGGAGATATAAAGAAAGAAATATTTCGCGAAGGATCGGATGTTGCTGACGAAGTTATTAAATCGATCTCGTTCTCGAAATAATTAGTGTATAAAGACCTATTATTAGACGGCTTCAGTTAGCGGAGACCGCTTGAAATCTCTTGTATTCAAACTACTTAATCACGCCGGAAATTTAGATTTACCAATGAAAGCTTCAAAATGCAGAGATTTTTTCAAAACTGTAGATTTTCTTGTTAACGAGCGCGTGACACAGTAAAATTAGCATCATGCACCACCTGCAGTTAAAATTTGCTGACTTTGCTCAACTCGTACACGGTTTGACGTAATATATATATCGCAACAAATATCCTACCCTAGAACAACGCTTGTAACCGAGCTGGTAGAATAACAGAAATAGAAATTCTGTTTTCCGCTGCGTCAAAAATGGCCACAAATTTCTATTCAGTTTTAAGCATATAAAAGCTAGTGTTTGCTGAGTGCCAAGTTGTCAAGGTCGCTATTGTAGGTAAGAAGTTGTTGACAATCTGACCTGTCCGTCATAAGAAGAGTCCCGCGGTTGGTGTACGCCCACAAAACCCAAATCTGCCAATTGGCTGTTAATGGCGGCAGAATGGACAAAGAAATATCTCAAGTGTAATTGGCCTTAAAACAACTCTTATTTTCCTCTTGATTGCCGATGGTGTTAACAACTCGAATTTTAAAAAGACCGTAGTGAAATTTCCTCAACAGCTAAGAATGGGATATGAGTAAAGATGATACAAATGCAAAGGTCAGACATACAATTTCAACACTGTCGATTCGACTTCAACCATCGCACAGAGATTACTGTGAATTATAAAGAAATTGCGAGAAGAGATTGGGAGCGCTTTGTGATGTTTTTAGATCCAGGAAATAAGAATATGACAAATTTTATAAGTTAATGGTACGAGAACATTTTCTTATTACATTTATAGTTCCAATTTGTCGAACACACGGGTGTCTATCTGTTGCTGTTAAAACACAAACTTGTAAACATCAGAAACCTCTTCAAAATCGTGTAATGTCGACGAAATGCCTCGAGCAAACCCTTTGAATCGTTAATCCTGTCTTTAAAGCTTCTATACGGGAAGCCGAAAGAAAGTTCGTCGACCGAGTTTTAGGCCACAAAATCAGAATATAAACGAAACATGTCGAGTTTGTGTCATAACAGTTACAAAATATGAATACCAAAAAGGCAAAAAATACGTGTAAGATAAGCAAACAATCCAAACAATCAAACAACAAACTCTTGAGGTTTATGTTAGAGTGATCAATGAATGAAGGCCTAACTAAGCGCTGCTGTATTCACACTGATAATTAGAAGCCATTCAATAGGAGATTCATTCTCTCATATGTCAAACTTAATAAGGTCCAGATATTCCGAACTTACCCCAACGCATACTGTAGCACGGATTTGCTAGCATTTTTCGCGTGAAAGTCAGTTGAATGCAGGACTAGGAGAGCAGTGTAGCATGTCGTTCAACGTTGTCATAGATATGCAACACAATGTAAAGTGAAACCGGTAGACGGGGGAAGGTTTCTACATTTTTGCCTTCACTGTTATCGCTTCCGTTTGTGGTGCGGGAAATGCTCGAGGGTAAGTCGCGGTCGGTTCGACCGCGGAATGATATACAGAAAAAAAAGTTATGTTTTTGTGTGATTTGCAGATAGTTACAGAAAGCAAGTTTTGCACATTGCACTCCCCGCCAAGCTGACTGCCTAATTCCAAAATAAGATTTCTTTGCAGGTCAATGAGATTCAAGGCGAGCATGTCACGGTGCCAATTCCGAACGGGTTTTCGATCCTGTACTGGGGAGTGTCTTTCAACTTTTCTGTCCTCTTTTGGCACGAAATTTACTTTGAGTGACACAAGATAATTGCCTTCTCAGCTTGAGACTACAGAAATCACGCTTACAGAAAACGATCAAGCTCGCTTTTTAAAACTATCGAGTCATTGCATGGCGGCTTGGGCCGCCTCATTATCTCGTGAAAAAAGAATTGGAACAAATAGAATAATTATTATCTCGTAGTAATCTCATTTATTTGTTGGCTGCTTGAGGCGATTTCAGTAAGTGATACTTGCCAAAATACAAACCATCAACCATAAAATCGCGGGACTAATCACGCTAGAGCACTTCTTCTTGATATGGTGGTGAAAAGGTACCGTTTCATTTGAGAGCTTTGTTGAAGTTAAGGTTGTTAAAAGCTTTATAGCCAGAGGTGTTATTCAAGTTGTTGATTGAGAACGGAGCAGTCGGAAGAGAGCCCTCAAAGGGTTTTAATCGCGACTCTATTGTCAGTGGATATGGCCGCCCGCTGTGAGATAGTGTACCGAACGGCATTCAGAGACTCACACCCCCACATTTAAAATCACTTTTGAAAGATTTGCTGCTCCATTTTTATGCACTACTTTGCATGCAAAAACAGCCAGTCAAAAGGAAAATCGTTTGGAATCTTATAGCTATTTGGAAGTTTTTCTTTCTGACCTAAAGTCGGCTTGGGGCACCACTACAAAGGTTAATTTTATGCTATTTTATTACAAAGGACACGTTTCGCTTGTGCTATACCGTTCAGCCATGGCAGCTGTCGAACTAGAATCTTTATATAATCAGCGGGGGAGAGCTTGTTCCTTATTTTAAATCTGTGGAGGTTTTGTAATAAAAATCAATCGATTGGTTGTTCGAACTAGTGTTCTGATAGATAGATCTTTCCTTTTTTTAATTGTATCGGTGCATGTAGATCACATTTCCATGATCTCGTGACTCCAATCATAATCGGTCATCGAGGTCCCTACAAAACACCAGCTGAAAATAGACACTCCAAGAGGAATAACTCTTTCTCAATCCTAACAGTAACATTCCTCATACTCTGAGCTAAAGACAAAAGATTAGAAATTATACTGTAAATTTCAAAGTACTGGTTTGGTTAATGTGGAACGTTTTCCAGTGTCAAGCTTAATTAGTATTAATGTTCTGTTTATATGTTTATTTGTTTCAAACAAAATTATGGAACTCATATATCAGTTTTGTACCATGTACAAAGGGTTGCAGTAAGACTGTTGTAATCCAGAATAGAAGAGTTTAGAAAATGTCTCTCTTTTATGGAACAAGTTTAAATCAGGACTGGCAATTCAGACTGTGAGCTCATCTATAAATGTGTATATATCTAATTTTCTTTCTTCTGTTTGGAAAGATTAAATTTAAAACGTCAGTTTAAATGCAAATTATTTCCCTTTTAAGTACTTATTCATTTTCTGGTGCATTACAAATTAAACTCGATTTATTTTTATTGAAAAAACGATTTTATTTTACAATGTTACCTAATTTTGATGGGAAGTAGTTTTTTTAATCAACTCATAACAGTTCAAATTGTGGTTCGGTGTCTTTTGTTGCATTGGTGAGTTTCTAGACTGTTTCCTGCGGGCAAGTGGTACTTGTTGCAATAATATTGGCACTCCGTAGATTGGATATTTTTGTTCTTTCTTCAAAATCGTTTATATCCCACTTGCGACGTTTTAAGAATCAAAACAATTTATGTTTTTTATAAACTATTATTGTTCACTCGAGCAGTACTGAACATAAACTTCAAAAAGTTTGCATTCTGTACTTAATGTGTTTGTGTATATATATATATATATATATAGAGAGAGAGAGAGAGAGAGAGAGAGAGAGAGAGAGAGAGAGAGAGAGAGAGAGAAATATATATATAGAAATAATATATGTTATCGTTAGCCTTGCCATTTGGACTTCTTATCCATATCTGTTATAAAACTTATGTATTTCTTCTCTCTCACCGTTTTACGTACTTAAATATAGCATTTTTGAAGAAAAACAAAATTTTGCACGACAAAAGCATTTTAAAGCTAACATAATCAAAAACGATTTTCCAGCTCTAGTCGAATAGTTTTAAAATATTATGGTGCAGCACGTGGTTCAGTGAATCAATCCAGGTATCGCTTTATTTAAGGAAAGCACAAAGCTGATGCTTTGGAGCGTTAGCCGCCTCCATGAGAGCAGTATACATTGATTTGACTCAGAAAAAGTACAAAACAATATATAAGTGTTCATGGCATATACAAGTTCTTTTTGTGCTTTAGTCTTTGGTAAACTCCTTCCGTATATATACACAACTTTTGTTAAGTTGTTATGAAGAGCTATTTATACCTGCAGGATAAATGAACCTCGGCTCTAGACACTTGACCCTTGGCTACCAAACTGTCAGTCTTCGGCAAAGAACAATGGTATGTTAATGTTTGAACCGACTGATAAATCTTTACGGTTTTAAATCAAAATACCCAGCATATACATTTGTTTATTATTTATTTTACAGTGTGCAAGATTTCGGTTAGATTTTTCTTTATATTTTGATAGATTGCGAGGCTTGCATGGACTAAGCAATGAATAAAGTTTGCTGACATTTGTAAATAAAAAGATCGTTTTTTATATACTGACTTTTTTTTGCATGGATTATTGCGGATGAATTGTGTGCAAAAGAAAGACATATTTCAACAATATTGAGGCTGGGTTTCATGACGAGATTTAACACATAACTTTAAGAATACTCCAAGTCTGAAATCAAATTACTTACAAAGTCTTGTCTTGTTAAACCATATAATTATGTATCATATTGGCTTTATTTTAGCTATTAAGTATTCAACTACAATCTCGGCTTTCTATATACTCTAACAAATCTATCATAAAGATTTGTGTATAGTTGCGTTTCTGGTCACATCCGTGATTCAAAATGAAACGTACCGATCTGTAACTTACTTCAAACGGATAGCTTACTTAACTCGGACTCGGCAGAAAAACAACGATTTAATAATAAAAATGTAAATTCTACACCGTAAAAACGAGAGAATACTTACTGACGTTTCGGACGTCAGTCCTTCGTCGGAGTAAAGGGAAGAAAAACAAAAAATGTAGAGTTTATATAGGTAAAGAGCTGAAAAAATAGCCAA
>JANCMA020165119.1:0-13862 GCA_024336925.2 Zoanthus solanderi | reverse complement strand
ATGCTATTAGTATACTGGAGGCTAAATTCTAAACATGCTATTAGTATACTGGAGGCTAAATTCTAAACATGCTATTAGTATACTGGAGGCTAAATTCTAAACATGCTATTACATGAAAATAAATAGCAAAACAGTCAATGTCTATTAACAGGATATCTAAACTGTTAGCAATTCCACAATTGGTTACGACTTACTTTGACTTAGTTCATTCCACGTGTGTCCGTGTATTGAGCCTCAAATCGTTTTGAGCAAGTTGTTTTGTGTTCCCATCTTCCAAATCTTTTTCGTTGCTGTGGTGGTCGCCCCCTCCACTTTCCTCCTGGATTCCATTCCAAAGTATTTTAGAAATACACTCCTCATTCCTTCTAGAAAAATGGCCCAGCCAGATCAATTTTCTCATTTTTAATGTTTGAGAAACTCATTTGTTAGATCCTCATCTTTATCTCGTCATTTGTGACCCAGTCCCTCCATGAAACTTTCAGAATTCTTACATAGG
This sequence comes from Zoanthus solanderi, assembly GCA_024336925.2. Classification (NCBI taxonomy): domain Eukaryota; kingdom Metazoa; phylum Cnidaria; class Anthozoa; order Zoantharia; family Zoanthidae; genus Zoanthus; species Zoanthus solanderi. The sequence continues at coordinate 13,366 of JANCMA020165119.1, read as the reverse complement.
CATTCTTTTGTTTTTCGTCCACTGTTTTCATCAGCCTTGTCAAGATTGTAATTCAGTATGCTATCGGTAATCAAAACATAACCGTTTACAAGCTTTAATCCTTAATAATTAATTTACCAGTTTTTTTGGCCACATTTAAGGCAATTATTTAACTAACTTACTTGGTTTTTGAAATCGGGTACATAAATTTGCATTTTGATCCTATGTATATTAAGTTAAAAAGTAAGCGGCTTTGCCTCCAAATGCGGCTATCGGTATTTCTTGGTGCCTTTTGAGTAACATTCCTAAAAATTTTAGGTGAATGCATGAATATAACCATTTTGTGTTTGTCTGTTGCTAAACTTCATTCTTGATTTAATTGCAAAGCTCTGCATAAATCGCTTGTAGAACACTTTTTGAGCTAAAACACAAATCTGAAGTGTTATAAATATTTAACATAGTGAACATGATTTTGAGAAAAGTTTAAAGTATTTTCTGTCTTAAATTTAGAACTTTCGTTTTCGCTCAAGAAGTAATAGTCCGTGTCTTTGTGAAATAGTTCTTGATTATAACTCATTTAAGTCATTTAAATAATATGTTGGGTTTGTTAGACATTTGAAGGTTTTGTTTTAAGTGTGCAACACTGCCTTGGCAATACAGTATAATATTCGTACACATCTATTTTTGTTATTGGTACTTCTCAATTGAATGTCTCATCATTTTATCAACTATTGCAGTCAAAGCCACATGAATTGGTCTGGGCTAAGATGACTGGTGAGCCTCCTTGGCCGGCAAAGGTTTGTAAATAGAGTATCATTAGTACAAGAGAAAATATTCTTTAACACCAGCAAATGTTGAAGTATCAGAGCTTTCGGCCTCTATCCAGAGACCTTTATCAATAAAATGATAGCATTTATTGGCCCGTCTCTTTAAAAGGGGACAACACGTATCCGCAGACTGGGGCCAATGATACCCAGAGTCCCTATTTATTTCCGGTTTACGTCTCCAGTGGGACTCATGATCGATTATTCTAACATTAGGACAATCGATGTAATGGTACAAGGAGTTGGCGTGATCAGAGATGGCTGATTTTGAATCTGCCAAAGCGACGTATTTTTTGTGTTCTTTTATTCTAGTACTGAGTCTGCGCCCCGTTTCCCCGACATACTCTGCATTGCAGTCCTTATAGTGGATGCTGTAAACAGTTCCACATTTTTGCTCATCAGTAATACGATCTTTTACATGAACAAGATGTAGGTGTAGAGTACGTAAAGGTTTGAAACACACCTTGAAACCATGTTTGTAGAGTATCATTAGTTAATACAAAAATATTCCGTCACAGTTCAACTCGAAACTTTTTCAAATGAGATTTCTGGATGATTCAGAAAAAGCCTTTGTCAAAGGAGAATACCGTGTTTTATATATATTCTTTTTCAATTTACTTACAAATGTGAGTCACAATTCTTTCTTGTGGTCATAAAAACTAGTTCCTTTTATTTTGAAATGGATAATCTTTATCGTGTAAGAGTTTAACGATTGTGCATTCTTGTATGAAGTACTATTGACACCTTTAGTAATGTTTTCTTTCGAATTAATTGTTCCCCTCCAAATAATTTTAAAAAAGCTTCAAATCTCTGAACTGTTTTGAAAGTTAGCCAGTTTGGAATTAAAATAGAGGAAATGTGATTTTAAGGGTTTTAGTGAATGCAAACTGAACAATTAGACAGCATTATAAGCAAAACAAACCAAAAAATCAACACAAGGGGCTGTAGGTGTTTTTACAGGTTTTTTTCAAACAAAAAATGTCTACTTTCATTCAAAACTACAAAGAAATTAAATAGCTTTCACAAAAAGGCATAATCGCTAAAGTTATTACAACCAACCATCGTTCAGCGACTTCGCAAATGCAGCAATGCCTTTCCATGGCACTTGCTGATGAGAAGTCCCAGTCAACTTCTTTTGAACCACCGAGAAAATAATTTAGGCCACCACTACACAGCTGCAAATTCCATCTATCAATACCGCCATTTCTCAACCAAAACAGCTGCGTTCAGCCACATGTTTTCTTCATAACAAATTGGAAATGTCAACATCTAAGCTTACCGGCCATCATCGTGTGATCCAGGAAACGGGATTTCTATCTTTTTCTTTTTGAACAGAAAACCTTTCTTTTCAAAGATATTGCACATTTTGATCAGTTATTTGCTTTCTCTATCATTGAGAAATATTTGTACGCGATGTGGTTGCCATTGCCGTAACTAGCTAGTAATGAGCAGAAAATGTTTTTGGTTTTGCTCTGACAATGAGCTACATGTAATGTTTTAAAATCTGTTTCTTGCTTTATTTTTGACGATAATCATAATTATTTTAACCTTAAAGTGTATATATCAGTTGTGCTTTTTGTGTATGTATAAAATGGCCTTTTCCTTCTAATGGTAATGGTAAAAACCAATTCGATTACGAAGTTTTTTCGTGGTGTAATTTGCGTTTAAAGTTTTGAAAAATCACTTCCGGAATCACCTTGACCGAGCGATTGGAGGCTGGTAACTACCATATTGTTTTCTGGTTTGTGACGTTAAAAGCAGAATTTAGTAGTGAAATACCGGTCCTGTTTTTATATAACTGTGTTGTGGTAATGACACAGCCACTAAATAGGTCACTATGGCCTCGCGGGTCAGAGGGACTAAGCCCGTACTAAAACCCTTAAAAAAAGAGTGAGCCTGAATGTTAGCAGCCGTGGACAGCTGTTTCGGCCTTAATGGGCCTCATCAGCACGGCACAGCTAACAAACGGGCTCAGATTCCCACAGAAAATACAAAGTAAAGTAGAAGCGTTATGCTTGTCGAATGTGGCTGGAATATTGAATATAACTGTGTTGTGGTAATGACACAGCCACCAAATAGGGCACTATGGCCTCGCGGGTCAGAGGGACTAAGCCCGTACTAAAACCCTTAGAAAAAGAGTGAGCCTGAATGTTAGAAGCCGTGGACAGCAGTTTCGGCCTTAATGGGCCTTATCAGCACGGAACAGAGTGAGCCTGTTTGTTAGCTGTACATAGAAACTGGACCGGACTCTCACTTTTAAGTTCTGCTTTAAACGTCATCGACCAGAAAATAATGTAGGTACCAGCCTCCCATCGCTCGGTCAAGGTGAATCCGTAAGTGATTTTTCAAAACTTTAAACGCCAATTACACCATGAAAAAACTTCGTAATCGAATTGGTTTTTAATATTATCATTAGAAGGACAAGGTCATTCTATACATACAAAATACCCACAACTGATATATTCACTTTAAATAGTCCAGCTTACGCGTTAAAACAACCTGATGCCATGTAACAAGATTGTTTAATGAAGTGGTCTTGAATGGAAAGCATACATGACATTAAGCGGGAAGAGATTCTCACTGAAAAGAATAGGTTTTACTGAATGTGCTTGTTTTGTTGTTGCAGCTTTTAGAATGGAATGAAGACAAATCCAAGGCACTAGTCAGGTTTTTTGGAACTGCTCATCAGAGGTACATTATGGACTTATAGTAAAATATAGTTAAAACCGAGCAAAAAAAAGATGTTCAAAATGAATTAGCTTGGTTGATGTATTGATTTATTGATTTCTTGTTAATTCAAAATATCTCAAAGAAGGGGAAAAACAAGTGTTTCTACGGCTACCTTTAGTAGCCACAAGCACTTAAAACAAGTTCCTTTTATCAATCATAAGCAAGTATTTGCGGATAAACAAAGTGTATTACAGTTGAAGGAACACGCCCTTACAGCTTTTTCTTTCTTATTAAAGGGCTTGGATTGGACACAAAAATATCAATCCAATAACAGAAAAGCCAGACGTGAAGAAACGGTCGCGTGCGTGGTTGCTGGCCTGTGAAGAGGTTGAACGATTTCAGCAAAAGCTGAATCCAAATCTTAAACTGAAAACATCACCTGTGAAATCAGCTTTGAAAACCACAAAATCCGTCGAGGTATTGAGTTTTGGTAGAACATATTTTGTAATTTATAAAAAGTTGCTTGTTAAACATAATTTACGTGTTTTTATACTTACGAAAAGGTTATTCGTAAAGTTTTTTTTTTGTCAACAACTTTAAATTAAAAGAGCATGCTTGCTAGTAGCTAACTTGAAGCCACTCTAAAATGGGTACTGAGGCCACTATGGTAGATAAAAGGGGTAATGCCCGCTACCAGTGTAGCCATAGTGCCCAATTTAGAGGCTTCGGATTAGCTACAAGCACGGATGTAGTATTTATGCTTGATTAAACTATAGTTGCTGTGATTGAATGCTTTTTTTTTCTTTTTTTTTGGCATATTTGTGACTATAATGGTGATTTTCCTGATGAGGAAATGTTGGTGATCTTCAATTTATGGTGATCAAATGATGATCGTGCTCATGTGATTTTGTTCGTAATGTAATAGGTATGATGATTGTGGAGGCGATGATGAAATTGTGGCAAGGATGATAGTGATGATTACAACAATATGATGTCGATAAAAAAAAGAATTACGATAATTATGGTGATTGTGATGATAATAATGGTGGTGACAATAACATTGTGTTTGAGGTGATGATTGTGATGATAATAATGGTGGTGACAATAACATTGTGTTTGAGGTGATGATTGCGATGATAATAATGGTGGTGACAATAACATTGTGTTTGAGGTGATGATTGTGATGATGATGGTGACAATAACATTGTGTTTGAGGTGATAATTGTGATGATGATGGTGACAATAACATTGTGTTTGAGGTGATGATTGTGATGATGATGATGGTGACAATAACATTGTGTTTGAGGTGATGATTGTGATGGTGGTGACAATAACATTGTGTTTGAGGTGATGATTGTGATGGTGGTGACAATAACATTGTGTTTGAGGTGATTATTGTGATGATGATAATGATGATGATGGTGACAATAACATTGTGTTTGAGGTGATGATTGTGATGATGATAATGATGATCATGGGAATAACAATGTATTGGATGTGGTAAAGGTGATGATGATGTTTGCAATAAGGTATATCGCTTAATCATTAATAATAATTAAGGTCTCACTGAAGGTGATGACATTTTATAATAATGGTGACTATTGTGATAATGTTGATGATATGGCCATGATGATGGCAGTGATGGTGGAGGTAATGACGGTAAGATAATGCCGATAATGTTATTATATTGGTCATGAATATGAAAGTCTAAAGTCGCACATGCTAAATAAAATGATTTTCACCTATCTCTATGATACTTTTGTACAGAATAGAACCGGAGAATATTAACAGCTAGAAATCTTCATCTCTGTAGAAGCGAGGAAGGCCAGCCAAACTGCCTAGAATGGTCAGTCGTCTTATTCAGACTGATGAGCCCATCGAGGAAAGTCAAAGCGTCAAAGAAAAGGATGAAAGTAAGGACAAACAAAAGAAACTGAAAGACTTTGAAATTGAGCACGATCGAAACAAGTCAGTAATTGCAGAACTTAACAGTAAGGTCAGAGACTTAGAACAGAAGCTTGAAGCGGTCACTGCTGACCTTAAGGTCGAGCAGGAACGCTCGAGGCAGCTGGTTGATTCTTTCCAGAAAAAAGAAGAGCGAATTTTGCGGGAGAGACTGCAAGGTGTTGAGTTTGAGCAGGATAATAACAACCTTCAAGGTAAGGTTGACAGCAGTCAGTTTAAGGCAGGCATGGCTCAGCTGCGTGAGCAGGCACAGCTGATCAAAGATCAAGTTGAAAAGATTGGATCTCTACAAGAAACTGTAAATCATGAACGGGAAGAGAAAAAGTCTCTAGCTGAAAAAGTATACAAAGAGGCAGAGAGGTCCAAAGAAAGGGATCTATCGCAGGCCGTTAAGAGAGCCTTAAATAAAGAAAGACTTGACCGAGAAAGGGCAATTGACGAAGCTGTGAAAAAAGCCATTGAAAAGGTAAAACAAGAGAAGGAAAAACAACTCCAACGTTCCCTGCAAGTTGCAAAGGAAGAAGCAGATAAGGCTTTACAGGAGGCTGTAAATCTGAGTAAAAAGAAACAGTGGTGTGCGCACTGCAAACAAGAGGCGTTTTATCCCTGCTGTTGGAACACCAGCTACTGCACGCCCGAGTGTCAAAAGGCACATTGGTGCACTCATAGGTTTCATTGCATGCGAGTGGCTTGTAATTGTGGGAGGGAGTGTCAGAAGGCACGTGGATACGTTCCTCAGATTAGCCAAAGCTGAGAGTTAGTTGTCTTACTTAGAAACAGATCCGAGATGATTTACTTTTGTTGATATCGCCTTCGTGCTTAAAGTGCTGAAGTTTGCTGAGAAAGTTAGAAACTGCTTTCCTGGCGACTGCCTATAAGGTTATACCAGTAGCGAACAATGGCGCAAAATGTCATAGGCACAGGTATGCAAAACAAACAAAAAGCTATCAAGCAACCAGAAAGGGCGATTCCAAACCTCGTTACTTTTATCACTGTTGACAACTGTCATTTGTACAATTTTCTTTTGGAAACGCTAACATTTTGAACATCCAGCGAGTTTTGGTCATTAATCGCAATCATTACAATTTCCTGAAATGTGATTGGTGCATAAACTGTTGTATTTTGCACTAATTAATCTGCACACGTTGTAATCGGACAGTTGGCTGTAATCGGACAGTTTCTTTTTTTTAAGTATTTTTAGCTCAATCCACCAATCACAACATAGATTACTATCACTATAGCAACTGAACAACTTTCCCTTCAAAGCAGGGGCCTCTTCCAAAGGCTGTTTTAAGCCATTTTAAAAGCTTTTTTCCATATCTATTTTTTCGGAAATTGTACTTACCATAAATAAAAAATTGCAACTAAAAGCTATTTTTTAAATTGCACTTTTTACGTTTCGGGAATTGTAATGATTATGGTTAATTGGTAACAGGACTTCGAACCGTCTAACTCGTCTGTAATCATACTCATGATTAAGAAATCAGAGTCCCGCTTCTCGGTTGTCCGATTTTGTTAATCACTCGTATTATTACAGACGGAATTGGACTCCGATGAGTCCTATTACCATTATTTATCGCGTCATATAGTGTTCAACCTTTAGCATCTAATTCAAGGTTGTGGTGAAGACATTGTTATTATTAACGTAATTAACATTTTACACTCGTTCTACTGGCCGTTGTTACTGTTGATTATTTGTATTGATTATTAGTGTTAATACTTGTTGAGTCCTTCCTCCTTGCTCTTTCTGAGTTTTTTTTTTTTTTTTTTTGAAAAATTGGCAGTTGGCTGGTATTTATAAAATGGTTCTTGCGGTTTGTAGATAGTTTTGTAAAATGCTCAGACAAAGGCGAGCAGCTAACGTATTTTCCTTACTATAACCTTCAGTTTCAGTTTATTTGCCGTTGTATAATTATTTACAGATCAGTAGTCCGTGAATGATAGATATGAAAGCTAACTAAACTGCGAGCCGAGGTCTGATGGGAAGCTGTAAGGCTTATTTGAAAATATCAGCCTTCGTTTTTTCTAAATACTTGTTATTTAATATAAAGTTAGTATGACATGATGGATTTACTGTCAAAGTTTTAAATGTTGTTTGAAATCATGTGAAACTTAAATTTTCTAGTGAGTGAAGAATGTGAAAGGCTTTCTCTAATTTCATTGCTTAATGAATTGAAAATTATAGGACCTCGATATTTTTATACAACATTGACCAAGAGTGTTTCTTATATGGGGTACATGAAATAGTTTGCTTGATCTCGTATTTTAATAGTGGCTTTGATTATTTAGAATGAACATATCTTGAAAGTTTCATGGTAGACTATTTTTACTAATAGAAAACATGAATAGTGATGTTTAAAGTTTTTTTATGTTTTTTAATTTCAGAATATTTGGATCTCTGAAAAATTGTTTCGTATGTGTAGTAAAATCACTCTTATTTATTATCCTAATTATCCGCCTTTTCTGTAGCATTACAAGTCTTGAGAGGTTCGAGGGTTTGCCCAGACAAGATTGCAATATCGCAAATAGGTATAGATCATTGAATAGTATAATATACGTGGCGATTCTTTCTTAAGGTAAAAATGTGATCTTCTAATTATACCAGTAGACTTGGAAATCTTATTTGCTACATGCGCAATATGAGGCTTCCAAGTCAAGGTTTCATCTGAAACAACCCCTAGAAAGACAGTTTCTTTGATCTGCTCAATTCTTTGTTATTAGTCTTTACTTGAATATGAGTCGATAATCTCTTCTGTCGAGGTTTAAAGAGGATAAATTTTGTTTTGTCGACGTTCAGAATTAATTTATTGACAGTGAACCATTCTGAAAACTTCGGTATTTCTTGGTTTAAAAATTTAATTAGATATTTGGGGTCTTTATTTGAGAAAAAGAGGTTTTGTTTCATCTTGCTTACAGACGAGACATTGCAAATATCATTTGTGTATATTAGTAAAAAATAGGGTCCCAAGATTGAACCTTGTGGGACTCCACAGGTATTACATCCAAAGGAAGAAGTAGAATTTTTAAAATGAACAAATCGAAATGAAATCGGTGAGAGAAGTAATTCTTAATCCAGTTTAGCGCAACTTTATGAACTCCGTCGAGTAAGATATTGTAATTTACGGTATGAAATGATAGATCGAAAAAGAGGCCTTATGCGAATTTCTTATCTAGAGCAGCCGATATCTTGTCGTACAAGTCGTTAAGTTGCCTCTTCTGAAACCGTACTGGTTATTATATGAAATATCAAAGTCAATCAAGAAATTGTATTGTCGATTATAAAATGCTCTTTCTAATATATTGGAGAAAGCTGGAAGCATAGAAACTGGACTGTAATTACTAAAACTTGACTTGATGCCGAGTATGGAAGTTAAGAGTGCGTTTTATAAAAACAAACAAGGGGGTAGTCCAAAATTAGATTTTTGAGCAAGTGCTCGTATTTTTAGAATGAGGCCCCTTCTCCAAACAGTTGAGACTGATGCTCAAGAAGTAAAAAGGTATCAGACTTTCTGAGTTTATATCAATGGTTCAAGAACAATGTTGAATATGGAGCATTGTGGACAAAATATCTTCCAATTTTCCGAATTTTAGAAACACGAAGTAAGATTATATCAGGCAGAGAAAATGGAACTATACCAAATAATCGAGTATGTAATAAACACTCGCTCCACACGATCCAATCTTTAGAAGCAACGAAAAAGAATATTTCGAACGGCTTCCCTTAGTTTTTTTAACATACAGATATGATAATAATATGCAGGACCTAAACCCACTTACTTTTGAATAATCTCCGTGTGTTCAGTTGAACCTAACATAGGTTATTGGACAAATATTCAGTTCCTTCATTGAAACAAACTGAAAAAAATAGAAGATTCGCTTTCCTGCGCAAATGTATTTTTCGGTAAATAAAGGAAAATTCTTATAAACTATAAAGTAATGCAAGATATTTTATACACTATGTGTTGTTTTTAAGTGATTGGTTTTTGTTTTATTCATAAATCCATCGGTACTAGAAATTCAAAAAATATATACAGTCATGAGTGAGCTCTACTTTGGCTCAAACAACTACCTTTAATTCAAGTTATTGCTCGGTGTATTTCAGCCGATAAGGCAATATTGCTGATTGAGCGTGCTGTTATTACGTGTATGTACACAGTTTTTATAAGTTATACGAACCATGTTTTTTATTGTACTAGGTGAGTCTTGCTATCGTGCTTCATGCAAAGAGTTAGGCTTTACTTGAGGAACAATTGAGTTAAGAACAATGTGCGGAATAAAATATTAGGTATTTTTATGTGTGTTCAAATCGTACACTTTTAGTTATTTAAAAAATATAGAAAGGAACAAAATCGAGCCTGGCGCTGCAACTTTTAGTTTTTAACGCAAAATAAAGCGACTAAACTGTAAACTGTTGTGATGCTTTGTTTGTGTATGAAATAAGAACTTGTTCTTTCCAAATGGTCGAAGTTCGACGTTTGGAGAATGCAGTACATTAACAATCTTGGGATTCCTGTAATACTCGAGGGTGGCCCTTTCTGGTACTTATTTCGTCGTAAATCTGCATTTTCTGCGCCATCTTAAATAGGTTATCTCTTTTTTTTTAAATATATTCTTTTGGGCAAACAGTTTCAATATAAATAAAATAACGAGAAGATTGATCATTTTTAAAACTTGTATATTTCGGCCTTTCTCCAAAGGCCAACAATACAGCGATACTATTGCTGACAACTCCTCACACAAACGTCTTCTCAGAATTGCAATTGGTTCGCGAATGCAAACGTGTATGTGTCGCCGTCCTGTTTGCGTAAGTCCGCTATTATAATATAGAACACTGTCATGAGACCAGGCTGAACTTTTTCCTTTGCTTGCCGTTTTATTTATTTTATTTTTATTTTTATTTATTCAGATTCGTCACTCATACATATAACATGATAATAAAATGCAGAGTCAAAAATCGAAACAATGAGGCGTGACAGGAAGTAGTAACAGGACAAAGTCCCAATTGACAACTACCACCAACTAGCACAACATCGCTGATGTCTCAACAGTTTCTTCTAGTGCATTGTTCTGCTGGTCTCTGAAAACGTTTTTCATTATATTAAAGACTCGTTCAGCAGAAGCGGAACTTGGCTGTACGAGAAGGATTTTTTTCACAACTGATGCCCAGTTAGGCAGGGTAGCTTCATGTCGTGCCCACCATTGCACTTTCGCATACTCGGTTTCATCAGCACTTGCTAGATAACGAGGAAAGCTCGTTGGCAAGTCCATTAATGACTTCGTCATTGTCAAGGAAACTAAAGATCCTTAGCTCTTACAAAGAAGCGGCTGTGGGGCGAATCTGTTGCACTTGAACAGGGCAGCACAATCTGGCGCTTTTAAAGGCACGGACAATACCATGAAATTCTTGACTAAACTTCTTTTGATAAAAATGTAAGCCTGGAGTAACACAGGCTTTTGCCTTGGCCACCAGTTAATTGTAAACAGCCATGTTGCCATCTGCTCTACAGCGAGCCATTGCCTCGACATTCGGGTAGGCATCTATTCCTACAGAATGGGCCCCAGTAGATAATCGCTTATAGCAACTAAATACTAATGGCCCATCCCCTACCAAATAGTAAGTAGTTGAGACGAAGGGGGCTCCTGCATCTATCAAGGCTGCCAGTTCTAGTTCAAGATCTGTAGCCTCATCTGGGTTGTCAAATATATTCATGAGGTGTTCTATTGTAGCTGGAGACAGGTCATTATTTTACCTTAAAAAGGGCTCGACATCACGGTAGAATTCCATGACCTGTTTCATGACCTCCCATTTTTCCACCATCGAGTTGGCTATAAGACTGCATTGCTTTCCCACTTCTAGCCTTCCAGGCAAGGCCTACAGCAGCGCTATGAGAAAACAAGAACACCCAGTGGCGGCAAAGTCATCGAGGACATGGAACTGTAAGTGTTTCCCAACATTGTCTATGGTGTGTGAAAAGCAGGTCACATCAAATAGCGGAGGAAAATAGAATTTAACTTACCACAATGCTGCCTGGTTCACAGCTGCACCATGTTTCATGGCAGCAAGTAAATTTACTTGGACAGATACTAAAATCAACAGCTAAGGCCTTTATCAAACATTGAGAAAGTTCGTCTGCTTTTAAGCTCTTCGCCAATGTTTGAAGCCTTACTAATCTTTGTTGAACATTCCACTCGCTGTCCACAAATCGTACTATTATAGCTAGAGCCTCGCCTAAACGTGTGCTTCCATCAAAAATAACCGAGCATTCATGTTCAGAAAGTTCCTTCTGCAGAGTTTCCTTTTCTTTCTGGTGAACAGAGGGGATTAATTGCCTTAGGTGAGTCTGTGAAGTTAGTCTGTAGCCATACTTCTCCAGGAACAAACGCAATGAATCAACCTTTGTAAGAGGGATTCCAGCAGCTAGGAAACTCTCAACTAGGTGGAAGCGATAAAAACACATATCATGAGTTAATGTCTCACCTTTCGGGTTATTCGCCTTATTATTCTTTGAAAGAAAATGTAGAAGTGTTTGGTCTTTCTTCTTGTTTAGTTCAATAACTTTCTTTGCTTGGACGTGTTTCCAGAGGCAATGTGCTTTAAAACAGTGCTCTTCTTCTTGTTTAGAGTCTCCTTACATGCATCACATCTCAATCGGTTACCCTCTGCAGTAAGATAATCATTTTCGTGTTGTTGTATTCGTAGCTATGGAGACACTTTTGGGTCTTTTGTCCCACGAGTAGAGCGACTTTTACCTAGTGGATTCTTCTGGATTTTCCGCTTTTTTGAAATAGCAGCCTTGTCGGGATCATTCAGATTGGCTCCGAGCCTTTGGGCTTGCTGAATAGGATCATTTAATTCATTTTCAGTGGCAGTGCTAGAAAGGTCTGAGTCAAAATCACTGTCCTCCTCTGAGCTTTGAATAAGGGCAGCCATATTGAAAAAGGTGCTTTGTTATTGGCAACTACTTCATGTAAGGACCACCAGTTGTTGACTTAAATACAAAATGTTGCCCAACGTATTAAAAGTTGCCCGAAATCGTAAAAGTTGCCAAAAAGTTGCCGAGCATCTTGTGTTTAAGCCTAGCGGCGTATATTGGAAGGAGGCGTGTAAATGAGGGAGGCGTCGTCTACTTTGCAGTCAAACTCTTAACAAGCTCTGGGGCAAAAGTATAACAATTTAAATGTTAAATATTGAAAAAACGGACAACTATTTTCAAAGACATGTTTCGGCATGTTGCTTTACAGAGTTCCCATGCAAGGCTTCATAGCTAAAAACAGGGCAAATTTAAAACGATTCTTGCTTTTATGAAGAATCAAATTACTACAGCGGTAGCAGCCTCATTCTAGACGCAAGACAAAGAACGATCATGTATTAACACATTACATGTAGTTTATTACTCCTTGAAAGTCACAAAGTCACATTTGGTACACGTGTATCTACAAGTTTTTGTTTAAAAATTATGTATAATTATTCCTGCAATTATTCTTTTGTAAGGGGCGCTTACTAGAGGGAAGTGCATGTATATTAGAGGGGGGTGTTATTGTCATTTCTATATAAACTGATGTGGCGTCTATTAGAGGGCGGTGTGTAATTAAGGCTGTGTGTATATATAGAGGAAATACGGTAGTTCTTGTAAAATAATAATAATTATTCAGGTTAGACCTTTCATTAGTTTTGTAAAGGATTAACTAAAGTAGTATTATGGGCCTCTTCGCGTCCAATTATTCATTTATTCATAACCTCGCCTTCATGCGACCAAAATAAAACGTGGGAGGAGAAGGGTTTGGGCGTCAATCAAAAGTGTGGGGGGAGAAATGGTCATGGATTATGACGTCATCATATCATATAAGGTTATGATGCCCAAATAAGGAAATTCGGTAAAAAATAGGTGCAGAGGATTGGGACCAAGGAGAAACAAACATTTTGCCTC
>JANCMA020165013.1:0-13865 GCA_024336925.2 Zoanthus solanderi | reverse complement strand
GATTGGCTACTCTACTAGAGGTCTATTTGTGATAGCCTACTAGTAGAGAAAAGATGGCGGATCAAAATAGTAATGAGGCCCGTTTTGCTCTAATATCAGAGGATTTCATCGATAATTTAATTTGTACATCCTTTTTAGACTGATTTTGTTTTTGACCGATTAGTAGGTTTATATCAAAACACTTCGATCTCTCGGCCTCATGGACTACGAGTTTGAATAGCCCATTCGGACTATAGCCTCATGGGCTATTGACTCGTAATCCACTCGTCCTCGAGGACGAGAGCAATGACGACAGCAGTTGTGAAAAATATTAATTGCTGGTTTTCACCTGACGTCATGGCGGCCATGTTAGTGTACTCGTAACAAAATCATTTTGATCATTTCTTTTGTTTGGGACACCAACATGGCCGTTATTTCTATTGTCTTTTGTGTCTCTTGGGATTGTGTGAAAAATAAGAATTCTTACTTAGTTTTTATACGTTTACAGTAGATCATCGATGAATTTTCGTTTCAACTTTGCATGCGACTTGCTAACATTAAAAGGTAAAAGGTTCACCACTAGCGGCAAACAATGATTGACAAAAAAGTAATTTTGTGTATGACGTTCATGTTGTCAAAAGACTTTCAAAAGCTTTTTGCAGTAAGCAGATTGTCTGTTTGGTACATTCTAACGTGCAACTTTTGTACAATTAAGGTTATTGTTTTAATGCGGTTCCCGTCGCATTGTCGTCCTCATTGCAAATACTCTCTATTTTGTAAAAATAAAACACAGAAAATTCATAAAACTTAAAACACTTTAACAAAAGGGTTTTGTTAATTCTGGTGGTAGAGAATAACATGACCGCTAAGTATGAACTAATGCCTGGTTCACTCTTGTGTCACACACAAGCACAAGAAAATCCAAGTGTGAACATGCGTGAAATAAGCACAAGGACAAGCATAAAGAAACTATGTTCTCACACGTAAAATAAGCACAAGAAAATGAAAAATATGTGCGCGCAAAGTGAACTGTATGTTGTGTTTTTAGCTTATCCTTGCTTCACGAATGTTCACACTGGTGAAACAAACAAAATAAGAATAAACACAAGAGAAAGGAAATGTGTTTTTGTTTGTGCTTTTTCTTCTGCTTATTTCACGCATGTTCACACTTGGATTTTGTTGTGCTTGTGTTTATTTCACAAGTGTGAACCAGGATTCACCTTCTGTGGTTCCTTGAGCATTCTCCTGTTTCCTCCTCCAAACTTCCCAAGAACTCTAAATGCCACATGGGCAATTCCATCGTTTGAGTTCCTCAAAGTCTTCCACAGAGCTTGGAATAATTCTGCTCTGACGGGCTGGATGTGGTCATACAGAAAGTCTGGCTGTAAATTATCCACACAGAGCTCCAAAGTGCGCAGTCCTTGGCTAACTAGTGTCTGGGATCCATTTAAGGCAGATACTAAAGGATCCATCAACATTGGCAGATACGGCAATAAGGAGCTGGAACAAAAAAAAAACCAAGAATTTCAGGGAGAGTAAACTATATTCTGACATCCCAATCTTGAAGTTTATATGTTTCAATGCTAATATACAACCAGTCCATCTTTAGATTATGTGAGCAACTAAATGGAGTGTATGAGACTAGGATAAGTGAAGGGTGAACACTGTCGGACTAAGTCTTCCTCAAGGCCAAAGGGGTGTATAAGTGAATGAGAGCGTGTGTGCTTTGGTAAATGAGTGGGTGGGTTTGTGAATGAGTGAGTGAGTGGGTGGGTGGGTCTCTCAGTCTACTGAACATTACTCATCCCCTGAAACTGAATGCAAAAAAGGTGGGTATAAAACCCATTCAACCATTTCTGAAGCAAAGATAGCATAAACATAATTTGCAACATAATTTTTGAAATCTTTTTTTGGTCGAGTCTTTGTGAAAACTGTAAGTTCAGTCAGATTTTAAAAAATAGAAATATGAATCAAATCTCTACATATGTTTCGCAAATGCATCGACTGAATTTTATGTTGGGATGAAAGAAAAATAAAAACACGTAGGATTTTGCAGTTGAGACATTTGAGGTTACCGTGTATGAATATATTAATACAATTATACTTTTCGGTCTCACACTATCTACTATAATTTTATTATCATTTACATCTACCAACATCGCTATCATTGTTATTATCATCATCATCATCATCACTCATAGATACCATCATCATCATCATCATCATCATCATCATCATCATTACTATTATCGTTATCATCATTATTATTATCGTTATCATCATTACCATCATCAACACCACAATCTACACCACAATTATCACCACCATCATAATTACCCATCATCACATGCATTATCACCCAGCCACCATCATTAACAAACTTTACCCACCTTAGCCTCACAGGTACCGTTAAGCACAATTCAACAAACAGGTCCTTCATATACTGTCGGTGCACTCCACTCTGAAGATTGTTCAGACCTAAACAAAATAAAGCATTTCGTTGTAACCTAAAGCCATATTTTACTACATACATACATTCATTGCCTCTTGTTGCTATAAGTGTTGGAAAAATCTAAGACTTTGGAGAACGAGTGAAATAGTCTGAAAGAGTTACAAAAATTTTAAATTTGAAAAAACAGAAAATTATCGACTGTTACCTTGCAGAAGATTCGGCAGAAGTGGTAAAAACTCTTGATACAGCAAATCATGACTTCCTGTAATCAAAAGATTAGGGAAATTGCCATTTACTGTAATCAGAGTATAAGCAGTATTTCAGTTCAGAATAAACTTTACAGCTACAGATCATATCTGCAAAGCAAAAAGTTGAGTTTATCACCAACAGTAAATTAACTATCTTTTGACAATCATTTCTCATAGATGTCTAATCAGCTGGGTGTCAAGCGGTATGGTTGCTCAAAAAAATAGGAAAATAGGAAATTGAGAATGAAAAAAATTGGAAAAAGATAGGAAATTCGGCCCAAAAAAATAGGAAAAAATAGGAACTTCAATGTATGTTTAATGGACATAGATAGTCTTCTTACAACCCTACAGATATCCCCATCTACTTAAGTCTTTCAACCACTGAAATGAAACAAATGAAGGTGAATAAGAAATAATTTTGCATGAAAATATTATGTTGCACGTTTTAAACAGAACAATCTTCATTTATCTCTCATTTACTACATGTACCTTAATTTGTTTTCAAATCCAGATTTGTATCAACCAGGTAGATAACAAAGACGTCTTGAAGATGTCCACTCAGTTCTTAACTTTATATACCGACAGGAAATAGTTCGAATGAAAACTACAACAATCATAATCGGTAAAAGCTATCATTCCTCTGTACAGTACACGGCACAGTTGTTCTGCAGTGAGAATTTTGGCACTTTCAAAACCGGTAAATTTTGCCTCAGAATTGTTAAACAAAACTTTGCTAAAAAACAAGTCTACAATAATTTTGGATGATCTACAACTTTCTTGAAGTCAGTTCCTTTTCTTCTTAGATGGAGTTGGGGCAGGGCTTTTTCCTGCAAACGATGCTGTGTCTTGTTAATTTCCCTCTGCTTGTCTCTTACAGCCTCTAAATTAATTCTGGTTCGATTCAGTAACTTATGTCTGTCTCATGACAAGTACAAAAATAAGAAAAATAGAAGGTTTTCCGGGAGAAATAGGAGAAAATAAGAATTGGCTTAAAAATAAAAAAAATAGGAAAAGATAGAAACTTGAATCCCTGAATCAGTGACAACTACAAGTCTAAAAATCTCCAAAGAACTCAAATCTCCGTTATAGCGGAAGCTTTGATGCTCCCCAAATTAAAAAGGGCAATACAAAAGTCGTGATTGAAAGCTGCGTTGGTATTTCTAAGAAACAGTCGTTAAGGCAACCGTCTGAAACGTCAGTGCGTTGCTATCTTCTTCAATGGTGTCTAACGTAAAATAATATTTTCTGATACGGTATTAACGAAAGGTTTTCATTTATCTATTTAGTAACACTATCTTTCATTTATGGTTCAAGTTCCCACTTATCACTGGACCCGCATCTTTACTTGCATGCAAACATAAAATTTTCTTACACTACACCTGCATTTTGTCAACATTTTAATTGTTCTGACAAAGGACTAATGCTTGAAATGTCAGCTTAGTGCTTTCACTACCATGATGATCAATTCTGAACTCACCAACGCACTTTCATACAAAGATTTTTAAAAAATATTGAACAGATTGAAACAAAGTTCTTTACTTCCATTAACTCCAAGCATCTTAATACGAATCAGTTCCTAAATTAAGTTGCCATTGTAGTAATTTTTTACGGTTTTAAGGTAAAGAGAATAATGCTGATTACCTTCCTTTTGAATCTAATTTAACTTACAATAATCACAATCATTGCTTAGCGAAGCAAAACAGCATACATTATTGTCGCCTGGAATTTAGTGTGGATTCCGTCGATCTGTTTTCCAACCTCGCTGCCCCGGGTCCCCAAATATCACATTTTTAGTCCCACTTGCTTTTTACTCGAAATTTTAATTTTTAAAAGTGTTTGCTCATAAAGTTATATATATTAATATTCCATTACAAATATCATTCAACAGAACAAAAAATTATGTTTCATACATAAAGTTCGAATTTTCGAACGTCAAAAACCAATGACGATTGAATCCTGAACGTAAAATAGATAAGTTTTTTTAAGATTTTAGTCCAACACTTGAATAAAAGGTTATGCATATTCAATTAGAAAATTTAAAAATATGTTTAAAAGCACAACAGCACTCTCTTTACCTGTGGTAATAACTAGGAATAACAATATACTTAAATACTTCAATCAACATGAAAGATATCTCATGGAAAACAGGCTTACTAAACTGTGTTGGCTACCTATCTGAAACAACCTTATCAGTCCCTCAAAATTAAAGTTCAAAAAATCAAGTTTTGTAATTCTCCTACCTCCGCCAATTGATCGGAACAGAGCACGCAACAGCAAGAAGTAGTTGTATGGTTCCTTAGATGTACAAGCAAGTTCCATTGAGCGATTTACCACTTCATGAAGATGTGGCTACAATGCAAAAAAATTTACTTACTCAACTATTGTCCCATGTATTTAAGGTAATCCGATTCCAATACCAGGGATCATCTGCTCGTGGATTCCGAAAATCATGGAAACATTTGCTTGTGAAATTTGGAATCCTACTCTTTGGAATCCAGAAACCAGGTCTAGCAATCCAGAATCCCAAACAACAGACCTTATGGAATCTGGAATCCACTGAGAAGGAATCTTAAATCCAGTACCTGAGATCCAGAATCCAAGACCTTACATCAGGCGACTAATAGCCATCTTAGGAATCTAAATGCCCATCACGTCTTTGTTAGGTCAATTAAATGATACGGCACAGAGAGATAAGCAGTGATTTTAAATATTGATTAAAATCTATATTGCCAGAATCATTCACCTCTTGTTTGTCAATATTATCATTTGCACACTGATACCTCGTTTTGATTCACTACTAAATCGTTTATAAATTTGTTTCTAACAGAAATGTATAAGGGGCAACAAAAGAAAGGGTAGACCTCGAAAGACCTGGTACTAATTTACTGATTTCAGATCTCTGAAGATTGATCGTGATATGCCACAAAACCTGAGTGAAAGATAGCCATTAAGAAACCTGTCAAACCCATGCAAGCATGAAAAATAGCCGTTTAAAATGTCAATAAATGATGAATGAAAGACAAAGTTATTTGTTCTACCCAATGACAAATTACAGGAAACATAAAACATGGGACAGAGACCCACTAAATGTACACAATTCAAGTACTAAGAAAATCAAATAAGAACTTGTAACCTTGTACAAGCCAAGTTTAAAGGATCCATCAATGCTACTCTGAACTGTGAACTATGTGGAAATTATGAAACAAATGAAACTATACACTTCAAAACAGCGAAGATCATGCCACTCTTTGATGAAAAATGTTAAAATGTAGACAGGAAATAATTATGGGTTAAATACCTTTAGCATTTGTTCGTTATCAGATGCAAAGAGTGAGACTGATCCAAATACCAGCTTGAAAAGTTTGAGGTAAAGGTTTGACCTGTCCATGTTGGCTGTATCAAAGAGAACAACAGAACTTAGATAAGGTACTAACACATGTAGCTAACTTGAATTCACTAAAATGCATGAACGAACTTAGATAAGGCACTAACACATGTAGCTAACTTGAATTCACTAAAATGCATGAACACTTCGTCAGTAGTGAGCATCAAACCTTAAATCTATCACGAAAAATTGTGAGCCTGAATGTTCACAGCCATGGGCAGCCGTTTCGGCCTTTCTAGACTTTATCAGCATGGAAGAGCTAACAAGACAATAAGTAATAGTGAAAGCGTAACGCTTGTGGGAAGTGGCTTTAATGATAATCTTATGGCAATGATCAAACATTTTGATTAATCTTTGATTAAATTATGTATTTTACCTACTGGCAGATGTACTTTGGTAGTTTTCTTTTGTATTCAGTATTACGCTGGAGTTGTTAAGAAATTGTTGACAAATACGAAATATATGTACTTGCCAAAATACATAGAAGCTGAATCAGAACTGTCTTATCAATTGTATCAACAACATTTTGAATGAATGAACGAATGAATTAGCGAGCTTGACATTTATAATTTGTGCAGCTTAAAGCGTGTATATGGCCAAAAACATTTTTTTCGGTTTTGGTATTTCTTGAATGCTTAGAACAGTATTCTAAAAAAAAATTCGATTCCTTCACATTTTTTGCCACAAAATCGCGCTTTAAAGTATCCGCGTCGGCCACGCCCAACGAAGATGCCGGGAGCCTGGGTCCAGGACAGGTTATGACGTAACTTCAAGAATCGTCGACTCTTCATTTTTCAGTGTTTCATTGTTTTTCCATACAAAATCAATCATTTTTTGGCGTAAATAATCCGAGTTTGTATGGAAATACAATGAAACATTGAAATAAACTGGCGGGGTGAGTAGCCGATTCCTGACGTGACATCATGGCCTGTTCTGGACCCAGACTTAGCAAGTCTCTGTCATCTTTGTTGGCCGGCACGGGAACTTTGAAGCTCAAAATTTTTTTTTAAAAAACTCTTCTATAAATTCTAGAGATAAAAAAACCAAAAAAAAAACATTTTGGCTATGTAGACACTTTAAACATCAAATGACACTTTCAGGAGAACAGTATACAGAATTTCGAGAAGATGAGGGTCAACAACCACTTTTTTTAAGGTCAAGAGAACTTTCAGCACTTAGTGAAGGCGAGGGTTCTGAACATCACCTGAATATTTTAGCTATTATTTACTTCAGAAAACAGTAACATACTTACTTCCCATTTCATCAAGTCTTTTCAGGAGAAACTTTACAAGAATGGTAGCAAACGTAGCTGAGGTATTGGGGCTGGCCAAGAAGGAGTTTGGAATAATCTGCAAGGCATAGTTGGCATGGATTCTCTCCACCAGGTACTATCAAATATAATAATAGGATATTTTAACTCAAATTATCAACAAAAACAATTAAATCAAATAAAATCCATGCATCCTCAACAAGATTCGTACAACAGAAATATTATGGTAGAATATATTTAGTGTATATCAAAATTTTAATGTTTGTAATAAAACATGAATCAGTTATATATAAAAACAACTAGTAATAGCTATCGCTAAGTTCCGCCTGCCTCAACCTTGCATGGCTCTATGATACTGCTGCCTCATCAGCCTCGCATCTTCGCTCGGCTGCCTCGCTGGCAATAAGTCATTTCAGGAAAGCGTAAAAAATTTATACATTTATTTTACTCACTGAGAACTTTCTGCAATCTGATTGGCCAAAGCAGTAGTATTTTAGTTGAAATTTGAAACAATTTTGGAAACTCAATAGTTGTTCTTATACCAAGTATCAATGGAAACCACGCTATTACCTATACTAACAAAATGCTAACATGTCCCAATTTTTGGAATGAATAACTAATAAAATAGTCTTTTAACTTATATTTTAAATTTAGACCTATACTACTTTTTGATGTTCACACATACAGTACTTAGTGTCCAATATCTTTAAATTAATCACCGTAAAAGACTTTTGCTTTGAATCTTTTAATATTTAGAGTTTGTTTTTACGCTTCTGGTACCTATCTAGGGTGAAACAAAAACTTTCAAGTCAACATACTACAGAAATAAGAGATAAGCACAGACTCCATGAGCCACAAGGCCAGTTAAAGAATTTAACTATTATTCTCGTCAATTTTTTTGTGACATCAACAAAGTACTGAGAGCTTGTAATACTTTACTCAAAGGAACTGAAGGAGGAATGAAATATAATAACCTACTGTACCTCAATGCTTGAGGAAAACACCTCTTTAAATGTCGCTGTATTCATCATTGTAAACTAGGGGGAAAATGATTGTAACTTTTAGTTATAAAATACTTTGAATAGTACGTGCGTTTTGATTTCATGCAAAGGAGGGGTTAAATTGGCAGTCAGGGATAGGATTTCCTGTGCTTGGAATAAATGGAAGGAATAAGCGAGCTTGTTATTAAACCATAGCATTCCACTAGAGGAGAGAGCAAAGGTTTACTGTGTGTGTGAGGACTACATTGCTGTTTACTGTGGAAATTTGGGCACAAACGGAAAGACTGGAAGAAAAAAAATGAAAAAATATTTTATTGTTTAATTAAATCTATCTTCCTTTGAGCAATAATGTGTAATTCTACCTACCACACCAGCAAAATGTTCCAGGATCTCTTTTTCTTCCTTCATTCGAACTTGTTGTGAGCTGAAAATATTGATAACAAATTTAACAGTTTTTGATTTTACCACCTTCTTTTGTGTGTACTCAAATTCCCATGCCCAGCCTCATTTTATCAGACAAAAGAATTTACTGACCTTCGTAAAACAAGGCTCGGTAGGCAAATTTGAATGCAGACAAAAGAACGTTTTAAACTTAACTGTTAAAACGTTTGACTGTTAGAATGTTTATAAAAATTGAGGAAAAACATACAAACAAACAAAAACCAATAAACAAGAAGGAAAGAATAGCTACGAAATGTTCTGAAAACGGTCCATTATACTTTATGCCAGTATGCCAGTTAGGGTTATGGTTAGGGTCTCCCTATGAAGGGTGTATAATTTTATAGTTACAGTACTTGATAAGGAGATTACATGGAGGGCGACAATATTTTATACTGGCATGAAGTATATACCCATATAATGCACAATCATTCACAAATGTTTAATTATTTTGTGGTTATCTCACCAAATACAGCAAATTCGCTTGTTACTGCGACACTATGCAGTTATCTTTACCTTGCTGGCCTGATATAGAAATGTCCATTGGTTGACACAGACACTTGATAAATATCCAGTGCTTGAAGTGCTATAAAAAATATTAATGATCAAACTATCAATTGGTTGAAGGTAAAAAAATTGTTGTTGATAAACAAGGAAGTGAACGCATGGTTTTCAAACTTCTTTGTTTACTAACTGTTTGTAACAGCACAATAAATCAAACTAATCATGATGCATATCATCTAAGAGAACTAAACTTATTGAGAATAGAAAACGAAAGAAAAATGTCCACGCTTTAACAAAATTGAAACCTGTAACCTCTGCACTACCCATTGCAACAATCTTAGCAGTTGAGTTATTAAACCAAAGCTGTTGAGAGCTGGTCATACTTATTGGGTCGATCAACCCCACTCTCATAGGTGTACAACAAATATTGTGATTGAGTAAGGTAATCACAACTAATTGTGATTTGGGGGAAAAGTTTCAAACAAACTTCTTACCATATTTTAACAATCTTGTGAACAACTGTGTTTCCCATGGAAGAAAGGTTTTGTGTCCTTGTGGAGAAACTGGAACACTAGCATCAGCTGCAAGGGAACAGATGAAAACTGGAGCTGGTGCTTATCTCTGGTTTCCGTAGTGTTAACAAGAGTCTAACTCCCCTGAACGGGACGATTGCTTAACTATGCTAAATCCTTTTCCTATCCTTGTGGCTCACTGGAGCCGTTGCTTATCTTTGGTTTCCTTAGTGCTGAATGGACGAGAGTCTAACTCCCCTGGACAGGACGATTGCTTAATTAAGCTAAATCCTTTTTCCAAATCTAGCGACTTATTCTGTCCTCCTGGACAGGACACTAATCCATTGCAAGTACTGGTACTCATTTATCTTGTAAAGAGAAAGCGCAGTTAACTTTGCTGGAAAAGAAGGTCACACAGAGATTCAAATCTCAGCAGGGCCTGGGATCAAACCCACGACCTCGTGACTAGAAAGCAGAGATTTTTTCAGCTGCACCAACCATCCTGCCATATTCTAATTTTAATGCTGCTTGTAATATAGTTCAAATTTACATTTACCTCCTGGCACTTTACAGGACCCAGCTCCCCAGGTAATTGTCTTAACACCACACACAAGGGTCTTCACCATACTACGACAGTCTGGCACCGAAAACATGTTTGGCACTGTGTGAAGATTAGATGATAATCTATGTTACTCAAGATAGAATGACAAACACAAAATATTCGTTTGAATACTGACTGTGGGGTTTCTAAGAAATTATTTCCAATCAATTTGTTAAAAAAAGTGCGCAAAGCTGAAGAGGTCTTTTGATCATCTGATCTATTTTTATTACTCCTTTCTTAGAACTTTATACAGTAACAGTACAGTAAAACCTTGTGTATAGGAACCTAGATTTTTGTACTGTACGTCAGCCTAAACAGGTTCTTATGTAAATAGTGCTTAACAGGAAATAAGGTTGTCTCCAGTAGGTTTTTAATCAGGTTTTTACTTTTGGTTTAAGAAAAAATGTATCTGTATTGGTGGCCTTTTATATTAAATTATTCACATATTATTTAGTTAGTTATATGGAAAACAATAGAGTGGAAGGTAACATTAAAGGCATATATAATGTACAAAATAGAGCTAAGTTCATCATTTTGGTCAAGTAATACAGAATACGGTAGAGTTCTGTATATTATTTACAAGAAAAAAGGTCTGAAGTACAGTACTTTATAATAATTACATTAAAGATTTTAAAAACCTATTTTGAAATTTCAGGCTGAAATGGTTCTGATGTGAAGGGTGCTTAAAAAGAAATTTTCAACCTGACAGGTTCTTAAATTTTAGGTAACTTGTTATACGTGGGGTTTCACTGTAGCCAAAGTTATTAAAGTGGACTGGTTAGGAAACTTAGCAAACAACAAAGAAGATTACAATGCTCCTTTGTTTGATGTTGTGTGCACGGTCACGGTTATGCTCTTTTGTTCTAGGTGTAATGCTTCATTAGTCTATTGGCTGCTTGCTCATTTACATCTCAAAGCCTTTTGTTATTTGTGCACGGTCAACGTCATATTTTTATAAGGAAAAGGAGAACAAAAACATATAAAAAAGAAAGTCAACAAGTTTCCTAACCAGTCAACTCTACTAACTTTGCTGTAACATGGGAACTTTCCAACATTAGTGTAAGCACAAGGACAAATAACAGTGCATCAGATCAAATCACAGCTGATGGTTTTATATGATTCGTACCTTGTCCTGATAAAGGTTTCTGGTGATTGAAAAATGGCAGACGGTCAGAGTTAACATTCACTTATATTAATGTGTCTATGTTATGACAAGAAAGATTTTATGTAAAAGATTACAACATAATTCATAAAATAAACAAAATTAATCGATATTTAACAACTATCCCCTACAGGGGAGGTGAATAGTGCTAGATATATCCCAAGATGAAGAGTGTCAGAGTATATATCTAGCACTAGGCACAGACCCTGAGGGGGATAGTTGATTTAGTATTGACTGAAATAATGGAATAAGAAATACACTTTATTTTCAAAGATACAAAACAATGTACACTTTTTTTCTATTTTTAGTATGTGTACTTCCTGCCATTTTGACTTTCACCTCAAAATCAACTAACAGACTTGGATATCGAGAGTTACAGAAGCCAATCAGAGCTCGCAAAAAGGGATATCGGTTGCTTTGGTAAATACTGAAATATTTTATTAACTGTTACAAATAGACTTATAGTTGAGCTCTTTTTCTTTGGATACTGTAGCACAGATACTTTACTCTTTTATTATACTTTGTTATAGAAAAAAGGCAAAACATTTGAAAAGGCCTGTGACATTTAAAATAAAGCTAAATCCTTTACATGCCAAGGAGCAAGGAGGTTAAGGAGCAAGCACTTATCTCTGGTTGTTGTAGTGTTATGCAGATGAGAGTCTTCTACTCCCCCTGAATGAATGAATGGGACACTAATCTACTGATCCTAAACTGTCCAACACTGTTTAATCTAAAATATTACTTTGCTTTATGTTGGATCCATATCAACAGCTCCGATTTGAATATTCTTTGTAGATAGCTCACCCCAAACAAATTTCATTTCTCATAGCCAAGTCTGACATTCTTTTGCACTGCCATTTTGAATATGACATACCTCAATAGGTCACAGTGCCAGATCCCAAATCATTCATGGCTATTGAATAATATATATGTCAATATTGGAAACTGGCTTTGCAACCAATTTACATCGCCATTAAAATGACAAAGTGAAAGAAATTATGAAAACGTGAAAGAAATTAAAAGTTTAAAAATAACAAATAAAAATGGCTTGGGTTGAGATGCCAACTCTTATAAAACTAAAGGTAAAAGCTAGAATTATCATAGATTAGTGGTGCAGTCAAGGATCCCTTTAATTAAAAAAAAATCAAATTGATGATTTGAATACAGTACGAGCTGAAATAACCTTGTGAAGTATACATTTTTTTGAAAAGTAGATGATTGGGACAGATAATGCTAACAATTTAAATAACAATGATGATGATGATGACGATGACGGTGATGGTGATGGTGATAGTGATGATGACAATGACGGTTATAGTGATGACAATGATGGTTATAGTGATGACAATGATGGTTATAGTGATGATGATGGTGATGTTGATGATGGTGATAGTGATAGTGAAGATGGTAATGTTTCTAATGCTGATGGAGTATGGAACAACAAAGAATATTGTGTGATACTATACAACAATAATGGCTTGTCTTAGGGAATAATTTACTTGGATTAAACAGGTTATTCTTGATAGTGAAGATAATACTCAAATTTGAGTTAAATATGTTAATATAATTCATTAATTAAAAGAGCAACCTTTCAAAAAATTTTAGTAGTCTTTAACTTTGCTTGAAGTTATGGTAATTAAAACTGCCAAATGTTAGCTTTATTAGTATAGGAAATTGTGTGGGGCCGAGTAAAATTAAGAATTAATTTCAAGAAAAATTGAAAACACAAAGGCCATGTTTCATCCACAACTTTACATGAAATACCAGAATGAGAACTGGCGGGGTATAGTCTTTTTCTCTCACGGCAGATGAAGCGCTCTTTAGCCTTGGATGGTAATCATCTACAGAGATGCCATCACCTCACTGGGTTGGCGTCAGGAAGGGCATCCGGCCAAAAAAAAAATCTTTGCTTCAATTTTGTTAGTCATGGTTGTAGTTTTGAATACTATTAGTGAGTATGGTACCCCTAGAAATAGGAGTGTCATCATCGGTAGGGTGGGTGTCAGATATGGGCACCACCAGATCAACATCAAGCGACCACATCATAATTTCCAGATAGCAACACTTAATGTTGGCACTATGAAGGGTAGAAGTGGTGAGATGGTAGAGACCATCTCAAGAAGAGGGATAGAGCTATGTTGTCTTCAAGAGACTAGATGGAGATGTGGCTCGGCCCATATGATTGTGGGAAAAGATTTGAAGTATAAGTTTTTCTGGATAGGAAACGAGAAAGGAACAGCTGGTGTTGGTTTCCTCCTTGCTGAAAAGTGGGTTGAGAGTGTGGTGGAGATAAACCGTATCTCTGACAGAATC
>JANCMA020164910.1:3758-13865 GCA_024336925.2 Zoanthus solanderi | reverse complement strand
TGATCGATCAGCTGATCGGTTGCCATGGCAACCAAAAATTCCGCGAAAAAAGTACTATATCCCTTGATAGCACTACTCACGTTGTAATTCTAGCGACAACTACGTGCAGGTGCTCAGCTCGATGCATTCCAACGTGCAGTTATTGTATATTTACTATTGTTCTTTGCCGTCGTCGTCGGTGTTGCCATCCTCATCGCTTAAAGTCCCTAATGGAAATTGTGGCAAACGGCAGCGAAATTATCAACCCTATACAATCAGTCTGCGTACGATGGATGGCAGTTGATAGCGAATCATTGATTTGTTTTGTTAACCAAACAATCGAAGGATCAGGTATTTGATGCCTGTGTGCTAGTCGCCCGTATTGCAGTCTGGGAAATGAATAGGCCATTTGCACGATTGTATCAAATACAACAACAACTGTTGTCAAATAATTAGTGGTAATTGCTCTCCTATTCTCGAGAGGGAATAAAAATATGATGGAGAAAGAAAGTTCTTAAAGCATTCTGGCAGTTGTACTAAAACGACGTCATCATGCAAATGTCCTATTGCAAAGGTGCGGCTCTGCAAGGTCGGACCAAAAGCATGTGAAGGTGCAACTGGAAGCCACTATGCAATCGTTGCATGAACTCGGAGCACAACACCAAAGCCAGTTGGTATTAGCTGTTAGTCGATTTTGTGGAGGGAGGGAAACTGGTGTGTCCGGAGAAAAACCCTCAGAGTCAGATTAAGATCAATAACCCGCCCCGCATTTGCCCCAGGCCAAAATCAAACCTGGGTCACAGCGGTGGGAGGCGCGCGAACCCTGACTACCCTATATATTTAAATTGTTTTTGCATCGTGGTTTTCTACGGATATGGCGAGATCTCCCAACGTTCTTCTTGCTTACGTTTTCTATATGTTAAATGAAGAATATATCATGCACAAACAGTTCTAAAGATTTTTTACATTCACCTTGTCTTGCCTTAACGTTGGAATGTGTAAATAATGTTTAAAATACCTCACCCTAATGTTATAGTGTAGTGAGTATCATATTAATACGAGTGCTTTACAAGACGTTCAAACAATCTGCACTAAGACTTGAATAGTGTCGTAATATTTACTAAAATATATATTCGTTTTTTAAACTTCTTATACGTTTGCATGCTCGTAAATATAATGAAATAGAAGATCCACTAATTACGCCGATGTCATCTTTTAAAAGCGTATATTTATCATTTTCATAACCTATTAAAAAAACTGTGGGTATTTCAACTTTGTTTTTCCAGATCTCGGTCACGAGGCACCTTTGAAACTTTTGCTCTCCCAACCCCATATGAATCTATTATCCATCACGGGAAACAATCAGGTAATTTATGATGAAGGCGTTGAAATAAACTATACTATTTTTTCTTCAATGATCTTAAAACCTAATTGTAAGGCTCATGTATAACTTTTTTTGATATTTTAATATACACGTAGCGCGCATACTAAAAATTAAAAAAATAATTTACATTGTATTGTTTCTTTGAAAATGAATTGCCTTTTTATCCTATTATTTTGGTAAATACTAAAACAACTATCCTCCTCAAGGTTGGTGCCTAGCGCTAGATATATACCTTGACACCTCGCGGCTCGGTTTATATCCACCATTTACATATTCCCAACCAGCGGATAGTGTTTTTCGCGCGCTCTGATTGGTTTCCTAAAAAGTGAATATCCAGGATATTCACTGATTAGCAATTGGGAAAAACAAGATGGCGTTGCGGTTTCCAAAAGGTGTCAGCGAAGCTGAAATTTTAGTAATATATAATGCGGCAGTTCCCGGAAACACAAAAAAGTCGACAAAATTTGGTGTGAACGTATTTCGAGGTAAGTTTTAATAATTGTTTGATTCATGTACAACTTTTTCACAAGTGTCACAACTAAATTGCCGGCGCGGCCTCACGAAGCTGTTTACAGTATTCATGTGTATCTAAATTAAAAAAAAAAAAAAAAAAAAAACTCACCGACTTCAAGATACATAAATAAACTAAATTATTTCGTTCATATAGAGTGGTTTGAACAGCAGAATGAGTTCGAAACAGAAGTGGAAAGAATGTCTAAGAGTGAACTCAACAAATGTTTTATCTCTGTGCATGAAAGCGAGACGGCAGCTTGGCTCTGGATGAAAATTTTTTTTTTTTTTTAAATCATGTTTCTCACTGATTCACTGGTTGGGTATATGCTAATTATTCACCATAGTGTCGGTGAAAGCCAAATATATTCACCGAGCCGCTTTCGCAGAATATCTTTGTCTATTCACCTCCACTTAGGTGAATAATTACTCACTATTCACCTCCCCTTTCGGGGTTAGTTGTTAATTAGATGTTTATTATTATATTAGTTTTTTCATTGAAGAAACTTTGTAGTGAATGATCGAGTCATTAGCCCCACACCTGACACTTTTACTTCTTACAGGTTATTTAGGATTTCCAGTGTCAGAGATAATATACCTTTTGTTTTGAAATTAGTTTTAAATATTTACTGTAGTAACGCCCATCACGCGGTAATCGTATTTGAGGGTGTGTCTAGTAACTTAAAACCCGGAAATAGAAGTTCTTTTAATTCCTTTGGTAGTAAAAACTTGTACTCTGTGCTTGATTTTAGGAATGATAAATAAATGTTATCTATAACTAACTGTGAAGTGTTGGGTTTTAATACATAATTCTGAACACTAGTATGTGCCAATATTAGACCCCGTTACCAATAGGGAAACTCGAGTTATCTCGGAGTAATCTCGGATCATTGGAGTTATCCAATCATGCGTGTACAAACGGTCGGGTTAGCAGGGAGTACTCCTAGGACTGACCTAGTAAGGTGAAACTCAAGGTGTGATCTCGGAATACTCCGAGGACAGTCAACTTGCAGTGCAAAGATAGCAACTTACTTTAGATAGTGTTTCATACAAACTGCCCGAGTCTTGTATTTGCTACTCCTAGGTATCCAGCTCTCCATACACTATGTTCTCCAAAACAGACTGCCTGGGATTCCCTGGGTGAGAAACTGTTATGAAACCTGAAACCCTTATAGCATATCTTCATCTTGGTTTTACTCCATAGCAATTGCCAGCCTGTATATATATTAGATGTCAGTATCCTGAACCCCTAATACAACTAAACGTACTCCTTCCCAACTCATAGGGATTCCCTGTGTAAGAGACTCGTAGGAATCCTGAAACCCAATAAGATATCTTCATCTCACTTCTCAATGTCCTGTTCAAACCCCTGACAGAACTAAACGTACTCCTTCCTGACTCTGTGTGAGTGTCTCCGCACTCATCTTAATTTACTTCACAGCCCGTGCGCGTCTTGCCCTCCCCCCTGAATGCGCCCTTTTTCTCATTCTGAATGTGTGACACACACTAATTAACATCCGATAAGCCACTTGATATTTCCAGTAGAAGTCATCCAAGGTACTATTAACACCAAACACAAACAACATTTTTCCTTTCAGGCTGCTTGGGATTCTCTGAATGAGTTACTGTTAGGAATCTTAAGCGTTGCATTGGTGCAGCCACATGAAGTCGAACGCTGGTTTATTGTTCTGCTTGGAACATTTTCCGAGAATGAAGTATGTGGTGTTTTCATGCTTATTTACGTTTGAAACATTCATCGGTATTACCTGCGGTTGAATTGTTTCTACTTACGCTGCTCTGTAAACAACCTTTTTGATTTTGTAGGAAAAGAGTAGAGACATTGCTAAAGTAGCTTTTGGCTTCATCGATGCAAGTCAAAGAACAGGAAAAGGTGAGTCGAAAATGTATCAACACTTTATCTAATTCCAGATATTAGATATCAATAGATAAACCTAGGGCTCGACAAAAATGGTAGCCAACTAGCCACAGACTAGTAGAAATTCAGTTTGGGCTAGTAGGTTTTCTATTTCCACTAACCACTTTGGCTAGTACACAAAATAAAATTGGCTGAACTAGATTCTGTTTTTCTCAAGGAGGACGTCTCAGAATTTCACTGTTTGCCTAGTAAAGTTTTGTTTTGGCTAGTTATATCTAATATTTCACTAGCCACAAGATTAGTAAGTTGAAACGTTAGTGTCGAGTCCTGTAAACCCACTCTATAGGCATCTAACTCACCACTACCAAGGGGTTTTTATATAGAATTTCTATCACATACGTACAAAGATGTTAAAGTGGAGTTGCAGGCTGAAAGGTAAGCTAAATCTTTTTACGACCTTTAACAGCAGCCCACGGAGCCGGCTTTTATAGCGTTCAGTGTGAGAGTCTAATAGACCTAATTTTTGAATTCTAAGTTACCGCTGACTGCAACGACAACAGACTCAATTTGTAGTCTTAGACTCAATATGGAATTATATTTTCCTAATGCCTAAGTAGTTTTACACTACTTACAACTGACTGTATTGTTGATGTGACTTCTTGCTCTCTTTCACTGTTATTTTTGAATGTTTTACAACAAAACGAGGCAAAGACTGTATAAAACGAGTCTTCAGTCACTTAAATCAGTGGCCATTAGGAATTCGAAACTGACCAGTCTATTCACCGTGGGTGGGACACTAATTCATCGCAGGTTGCTCCCAGAAAACTTTGATATTCTGTTTACAAACCTTTCTGGATAGAGCCGTCATTAAACCCGGGATTTGCGGTGGAAGACAGGAATCTTTCTACCGCACCTAACTTGCTGTTGCGCTAGAAAAACGCGACAAATATCCTTCTCAAAACGTGATGACATTTGTGAAAAACACTATTTCCCTTTCCTAATATCATTTATGGCATTTTTGTAGTTAGAGGTCCGGAGTTTCTGGGCGGGTCCGCGTCACTATAGGTTTCATAATGACGTCGACCGTCTAGCGGTTTTTAACTTCACTTTTATCTTATTAACTTGTCGAGCTTATATATTTAGGGTACTTTCGTACGGTGTTATTTCGGAATATAAGAATACATTTAATAATTTTGAATTTCTGGTTTACTGTTTTCTAAAGCTACAGTTGTTGCGAGGAATCTGCATATTCCGAAGAATCATACTTAACGGTTGACGATTATTTTCCGTCTTGAAACGCAAAACGCAGTCTAGCAAGTAAAGCGCATGCGTGTATGTAGTACAGCACATGCGTACCCTGGTAAGCTTCAAAGCACATGATTACCATGGCGGCCTGCACGATGACCCGTGATTCAAGGTTACATGTCTTTTTACACGCTCAAACTACATACAAAGGAACACACAACAGATTAACAACATCACGCTGGGATGCGTTTATCATACAAGTCCAGTTCAAGTCAACAAAAAACTCTCAACAGTATTTGAAAAAACCAAAGTCACGGCCAAAAATGATGAACAACTTGAAGCCCTCCCCGAAAAATCTTGATGTGAATGGCAGTAACGACAGTTATTTATTTATTAGCGAATCAGAATGTTCTACTTTGCCAAAAGGAAATTGCACTAAATTTCCCCCAAAACAATACTGCTCTTAGTCAATCAGCATCGATACATTTTTTTAAAATGTATTATATTATATTCCGAAATAATACCGAACAAACGATTCCTCAATTATTGTATAAGCAATGTACTGCAAACTAATTTGGTTTATTACAGGTGAGAAGGATGAAGTTTCTAGTGTTACAACACATTTTCCTTTACTATTGAGTACACTGGTTCAGAAATACGCACGTGATAGAGACCTTTGTGGCTTGGTCCAGGAGTACTTGAATAGCACAGAAGGTATCGTCTTGTTGGAGTAGGGCACCTTGGTACGTTTTTCTGTCGTGGTGCAAGAGAGATTGAGGGGTTTTACTTTTTGTAGAGAACACAGAAGGCTAGACCAGTCAAGAGGAAGATAAAACCTATCCCACTGATTTCGTTATCACAAAATCTTGTTTAATGGTGTCCTTTACATTCAGTAACAGTGTCATCAAGTGATGCGTTTGCCTGGAAAGCCACGTTAAGTTCACCGTTCAAGAGGTTTTAGCTTCCTCGATGTTCACAAGATGGACTTTTCTTGATAAGTCCCGAACGAAGTATAATTTTATAACGAAAGAACTGATACTGTTTTTTGTTAGGGAAGAAAATCTGAAGGGTGAAGGGGTTGGAAGAGATTAGGCAATCAGGAAAAGGGCTTACTCAAACAGGGATTTGAATATGTGTCCTAAAGTTTCTTCGGTCTAGGTACAGAAGAAAGTTAGAATTCTCCGAACATTAATCACTATGGCTTAAAGTATCGGGGTAAACTTTAAGTTTTTTTCAAAGGATAAATTTTGGCTGAAGTCCATTTGTACCTGATTCAGGGCGTTTTTACGGCCTTATTTGCCGTTTGAAATTCGGGGGCAGCGCCATTTTGTTTGAGATGTCACTCTTGGGCAAAAAGAAAGCTGGAATCGGTTGGTCGTTGTCTGACAGTGGAACATTTTACCACGCAAACGGAATAAAATTTCCACCACTTATCATTGATATTTGGAAAATTTCACACAAGTTAGCGAGTTTAGTACACAAAGGAGTTATGTTACCGTAGTTTAGGATGCTGAAATGACAAAAGGTGTGCTAAAAAACTCTACTAACAACGATGCTTAAAGAACTCAGCGCAAGAATTAAGAGAGTCCCCTATTCTTTTTTCGTTAAGCGTGTATGGACATTTTTGCTTTGCGTGGAGAGTGAATGAGGAATTCGCGAATCTACATTTATCCATCCTCGGGAAACTGGTTTTCCATTTTTTCATCCACACGTTAAATTTGTGAACGAACGACTTTGTAGGAATAATTTCACGTTTTTGGAGATTTTAGTGTCAACAAAGTCCGGAACTACACCAAACTAGATGTAAAGCCTGCTCATTTGACGCGCTAGAGAACTGAAGACAGCGACAGTGAACCAAGAGCGCCTGATACATTTTCGTAATGATTGTATTTGTATGTTTTGCGAAATGTGAGTAGAATTTTTATTTTTATGTCAAACATGATATACCCGCTGCATTTTTACGTTAAATGTGAGTGCTTGCTTTTTTCTCTGTGAATGTGAAGCTGTTTTTCGTGATGCGTGAAGAGGCTAATTACTTATGCGTGACTGTTTTTAGATGAGTAGGGGATCATCGAGTTACGCTACGCACAAACAAAATGGCGCTGCCAGTGAATATCAGAGAGGAAAGTAGGCCAAAGAAAACGACCTTTGTGAGAAGGAATTGAAATTTGAGTCGTTAGTATTATGACAGTAAAGATGTATATTAGTAAATTCTCGTGTAAATAAGTTTTAATTTTTCTTGTAAAACAAGAGTAAGAATTAAAATAACTATTGTAAAAATATGTACAAATATGAAATAAATGGCATAATCCTTTTTATTCGTACATACCCTGTTTTAATATCAATCTCAACCTTTAAAGAGTTTGAATAGCATGATGGTTTATTATTTTGTTCTATTTACTTTTTTCATCGCCACTGAAGTGGTCGAGTTGTCATATTGGAAGAAAACACAAGTACAGATATCACAAACGTGCTAGTAGCTAACTTGAAGCCACTATTTAGGGCGCTATGGCCACGTTGGTAGCGAGCTTATCCCCTTCAAACTACCAAAATAGTGAGCCTGGTTGCTAGCAATCAGGGACAGCTGTTTCGGCCTTTTTAGCCATAGCTAGCAGACAGCTCAAGTTCCCAAAACGAACATAAGTAATGGTAAAAGCGCAATGCTTGTGGGATGTGGCTATAAAGATGAAAACAATAGTCTATTTTCGCATCTGTAATAGCTGCTTTCTACAATAACAGCGGACTCAAGTTGTACAGTGTTAGCCTCGTTTTGTTGTTAAATATTCAAAAATACTTGCGAGAGAGAGCGAGAAGTCACACGTCCAACAATACACGCAGTTGTAAGTAGTGTAAAACTACGTTGGAATTTAGGAATATTTAACTTCATAGTGAGGCTAACACTGTACAAATTGAATCCGCTGTCATTGTAGAAAGCAGCTACTGCAAATGCGAAAATGGTCTATTTGGTGTTCAAAATGTGTTTCTTAGTGATTCTATATGCATAGAATAAAACTGATATTCAGAAACAAAAACCAGAAAAATTTAACACACTTGGCAATATTCTCAGATATTTTTATGAAATGTTTCGTAAGTTGATTAAGAAATGAGTACAACTCTTGGCGCTAATGGTTTCCAACCGATCTGGAGCACGCATGGTAATGAGGCCAAATGAGTAAACATTCGATTCGCCTAATGATCTGGTTTTCACCAAAACTTGTTCCCAACTCTCCCGTCTGGAAGTGAATGTAGAGGAATATAGGATCGACATTTTGAATACAAATGTATTAGAGGTACAACGACGAGAATGCTTCTTTAAGGGCTCTGCTGCAAGCCAGTTCTTGGGTAAAACCTGACGCTTTTTCTCCATCTGTCAGGGCACGAATGTTTTTCAGGTACCTAGAGACAAAAGGCACAATTGTTATAAAACCACTTTGGCTGTAATGTACTAAATAATGTAACTGCGAAAAATAATCTTTAAAATAAATAAAACATGGGCCCTAAACAACTGAAAATATAAATTGAGTTGGGGTTCTGAAATGCTGCTCTGCTGTGTAAGAAGGTACCATATACTTTATCCGTGATACGTGCAGTTTCTCGTGATCCGCGAAATTTTGTTTTTGCGTGAACGACATTTAAAATATTTCGTGAAACGTGAAATAACCAAATATTTTCACGTGATTCATGAATCACAAGTGGTATAGGGTACCCTCGTGCAACGCTCTGCTCTGAGCAAAAAAGCCAGTGGATGAGGGTTTGTCAATGCCCTTAAATAGTATAAAAAATGTTGTAGTGATTTAGTTTGTATTACGGCTAGTAACAATGACCTAACAAGCATTGAATGTTAAAACCTGGTGAACGAGAATGTCGAACACCTCCATCTCCCATTCTGTTTGGTTAACCGCAGTTGAATCGGAAATTAGCTTTGTTATTTCCTATAAGGTGAAAAGTATTAATTATTTTATCAACTATTTAAGATTTGAAATCTCAACACAAATTACTATGTAAATCACTCGTAAGAATCCTTACCCAGAGGGAGATGAGTTTATTTGGAAAAAGAGAAGAGTCGTTGCTCGTGCATGGACGTGAGATTGATTTTGATTGTTTTTGAAACATTTATAGGTTCTATTTCACAATTGAAAATAGTTTTCAAAAATATCATTTTCTTAGTTTGGTGAGAGACCACTTTAAGTGGATGAGGTTTATTTACTATTCAATTTTGGTTTTGTTTACAATACAAAAGTCAATACTTAGTCATCTCGTGAATGAAAGTAAAATGTGCCGCACTTTTTACCAGTTGTAAAAAATTCTAGGCAGTCAAAAAGTAATTGCAAAATCTATTTCCAAAGCAGCATGTTACCATATTTAAAACATACTTACCCTCTGGCAGCAAGTAGTTCCATTTCTGGGACTGGGGGACCATATGTATCAACAACCGGAGTGACGTAACTGTATAGAGGAACATCTGTACTCGGCAAGGGGACAAACTCCTTTTTCTGTAAAACAAAAATATCTCTCCTTAAAGTTAAAGGCTTTGTTGCTTTATGCCAATTGAGTCAGCGTTTATTAGTTATAATATTTAGCAAGTTATTATTGTCAGGTGCGTCCGTTCAACTTTCAGCTGGTGGCTGATATCACAAATCTGATCCTGAGGTTTAATTTTCTTTTTCTCAGCTCAGAAGCAAACCGTAAATTATTTTTACGTTATCGGGAAAATCTTTCCTGGTAACGAAATTGTTTTCGGCTTACTTCTCACAGCGTTAATGTTAATCAAGTTTTAACAATGCGTCCATACATATTTTCCCTAGAAAATGCCGTTTAAAGACGTTATGGATGATCGTCGCGGTTATTTACCCAACTTAAGCAATTACAAAAGAGAAACGTGAAAACAAATCAACGGGATTCGAACCCAGGACCTCTGTTATACCAGTGGAACGCTCTAACCAACTGAGCTGTACATGTGAAGTCACAGGAGAGCATGTCATTTTAGTGGGTCTATCTTTTCTTTTCAGGCTTTAACGGGATTCGAACCCAGGACTTCTGTTATACCAGTGGAACGCTCTAACCAACTGAGCTGTACATGTGAAGTCACAGGAGAGCATGTCATTTTAGTGGG
>JANCMA020164803.1:0-13869 GCA_024336925.2 Zoanthus solanderi | reverse complement strand
TATACTTAAATGATATTTGTATTTTTATGCCTTAATTTTTTAAATTATTTTACTTCAATGGAGAATCAGATTTTAAAAGAACCATTAGAATCTAGTTTGAATCTCATTATTTGACCTCCGTCTGCCATTGTGTTATATCCTCGTGGGACGTAGTTAAACCAAAGAATACCTGATCATAATTTTGAGTATGTACCAACACCTTTGTCTGCTGGACGTGTTGGGATGTCCATTGACAATAGCCTCCATTATAAAGTCCTTGAAAGAACATGATATGAAACTTTTCAAGCTCTCAATTACAATCTGCTTGTTTTATGTCCTTTTGGAAATATCATCAATATACAAGGCCAAATAATTTTAAATATATAACATAACAGTAACACAATATACAATGGAGACAATGGATGCTTTTAATAACAAGGCAAAACAGTTAACAATGAATTAAAAAATATAAAATAACTAGAAGGACTTTATAACAGGCTAAATGTTACCGGTAATTTTAAAAAATTATAGAAATTATATCCAGAGCAGAAGTCACGTATTTACCGCCCGCTTGATTTGTTACCGGCCCGCGCTTGCAAACGTTTTGGTGAGGGCGGTTTCCCACTTGGCCTTGCATACTGATAATAATTGGTATTATTGCTAGAATATACGACATCATGTAACGACAAACACACTTCTCACTATCTATAGATCACTCATGCTCCCTTATCTATATTTTGGCTTATCAGTCTGGGGACAAGCTGCACAAACCTACCTAAACCAGATTCTAGTGCTACAAAAGCATGCTCTCCTACTCATTTATTTTGCGCCGTACAGAACTCACCCTATTCCTTTGTTCCTTTCTTCTAACACTCTTCCTATTGGTATGCTTAATCTCAGGTTAATACCAACAGTAATGCATTATGTTTCGAATAACTTTGCGCCACCTACTATCTCTGAACTTTTTAAATGCTCAAGTAATATACATACTTATAACACCAGATTTGCATCAGCTGATAATTATCGCTTTGAATATTCAAGACTAAGTCACAGATCAAAGTTATTACCAAGAATAGGTGTCAAAGTATAGAACAGTATCCCTTCAGTACTTGGCCGTCTTTCTAAACTGATATTCAAAAAGCGTATGCAGAAGAATTTATTAGATCTACTGATCTTCTAATCCAATAGTTATCCCGTTTACAGTGTTAAACTACTTTAATATTGCTGTAAGATAATTTCTTTTCACTACAGTAAACGTTTAGATTAGTCTTTGGCTTTGTTATTGCGGGTAGTACAGCTCTGTAAAATAATGTATTAAATGATAATACACTTGAACTTGAACTTATTTTAAGCAGTTAAATCACGCAACTTCACAATTATATTTCAAATTTATGCACTTCATATTCTAACAGCGTTAAATAAGTAAACACCTTCCGAACAAGATCATACCATTTTGAATCAAAATCCTTAAGGCTTAACGAAGAAATAACAGTAAAAATGTTGCTACCATTCAGAGTCAACTTTCAAAATCAAAACTCGACTCTTAATACTTGATTATCGCAATGAAATACCCCTCTCCAAAAACTTGTTATCTTCATTGTCATTAAAGCCACATCCCACAAGCATTACGCTTTCAATATTACTTATTTTCTGTGGAAACCTCAGCACGTTTATGAGCTATCAGGGGAAATCCCTGACGTGCTAAAAGTACTACACCGAGAAAGTTGTCCACGGATATTAATCTTCAGGTCCCGTTGTTCAAAAGCCGGTTAACTTTAATCTAACAGCAGAAATTTCTTCGTTAGGAAAACGTTTACAGTTCTTATAAATGTTGAATTTTTTAATAGAAAATTTTATTAACCTCAAAACTACATCTCATCTCAACTCAAACCGTTTCAAAAAATCATGACAATTTTCGTGCTGAACAGAACAAAAGTTATGAGAATTCTTGTGCTCAACAAAATAGAAATGATGAGAATTATTGTGCTGAATAGAACAAAAATGATGAGGATTCTCGTCTGAACAGAACAAAAATGAAAAGAATTCCCGTACTGAACAAAACAAAAATGATGAGAATTCTTGTGCTTAACAAAAGTACACTTAAGAGACAATGGTGAAAAGAACATTTTAAAAACATCTTAATTAATTTGAGTTTCTCAAAACAGTAACGAAAAAGAAGTTTCGTTCCAAACTGAAATAAGTATACTTATAAAAGCATTATACTTATAGTATGAAAGCAGAGAAAACTTGTATCAGCTGTGGGAAAAAACGACAAAGTACAAAGCCGAATGCGATATTGACAGCAAGCACGTACGAGATTACAACTGAGTACAAAGGGAAGTAAAGTGAAAGGAAGGAAACTATTTTTTAAGCTTTCAGCGTTTGAGACGATACTTCTAATCACGCGATCGTCTTTTGTCCCTCAAGCTAGTGACGCCACATGACTGGTGACGTAGGGCATTCGCCGAGTACGTGAGGAAAGCGGACCGAGAAAAAAGACAGATATTTTGGCAGCTTAAAACAAAATGCTCAAAGAAAAAGTATTACCCAACAATGCGGCCAGCAGAAACCGACATTTTAAAGCATTTTTGACAACAAATTAAGTTCGGGATGAACCTTATGGCATAATTGGCGAGAAGAGGATGAGCGATTGTGTAATAATCAAAAAAGTGTAACACAATATCAGGAGGAAATGTCATGTGTTACTATTTAAATGCCACAAAGTACTTCTTTTCCATTAGTTGATTATTCAAAGGACACAATAAAATGATATTAACAACAAAAACACACACAAAAAAAAAAAAATAAATAAAAACTGATTAAAGTCATTAGGGTTAAAGGATTAGGGTTAAAATAATTCCTAGCACATTTTAGAAAAATCTCAAAGCTGAAAACGAATGTTTTAAGAATAGGTCCTTTGATGGTGCAACAGTTTCTTAGTCAATAAAGCATTTTAACAATGATCTTGTTAAAACAAGTTTCAAACTCTATAAAGTGAGTAGAAATGACCATGACGATAGCGATTTTGATGATGCCGAGTGGTGGTGATGATGATGGAGAAAAGTTTGCAAAGTGGAACTAAACAGAAATTTGGAGTACTACGCGATGAAATAAGAAGAATTTTAAGCAGCTAAATCACGCAATTTTACAATTATACTTTATATAGCAACAGTTTTAAAGAACAACCTTGGACCAAGGTCATAAGACATAACATTTTGAATCAAAAAACGATAAAAATATATATATTTCGGAGTTATTACATAAGCAAGAAGCCGATCTTTCGTAATCATGTACGTTTCAATTCAACTTTTAGTTATACATCACTTTAAAGAGCGTTCGTGGTTAAATGTTATATAGCGCCTTTGATATTTCCGTGTTTAGACAATTATAATAATTATAATGCACTTGTTATGTTTTGTTACGAGATTTTATGAAACATTCTTTGGCTAATTGCCTCAAGAGGTCTGCGAGTGTCTTTACTGAGTTGAGAAAATGGATTTCTTTCTTCTGCGATCTGCGAACTTTGTACTCACTTAAGAGTTAGAAATTTGATTGCAATTTGAATTCGATACTTTTTAGAACAAGAACCTACTACAGATGAATGCTGAAGACTGAAAATTCCTGAAAACCGCAATTCTGTTAATACTAACTACATTTTTACTTAACACATAATGAACGGATTTCCCATACATTACTTTTAACATCGATTTTCACAGGCATTATTTTAAAAATGCCTACCGATTAAGTTACTTAGACATTTTCATTGACATTGTTTTCATTCCAAAGACTACGTTACTTTTGTCATTTTTGCTGACATTATTAAAACGACTGTAGATTACGTTACCAAGATTGGCATTGTAGACAACACGACTGTTCTTGCTTAAAACAACTTTATTGGCAATGCTGATGAGATTATTAAATTTTTTACAATTGTTAAAATTTAGATATAAATAATTACTAAATTCGTGCATTTTGTGGCGAATGTTGAAGCGACAAGTAATGAGTGGGAAACATGAGACAGATTGCGGTGACAATCCAGGATAACGCGAGACAGAATATCATGTTTGGCATACACATGGACCCCAGAGTAGAACGCATGACAAAACGAGAAGAACGTAAAAACGAATGCAAGCAAAAGAACCAAATTACGTTCAACTGCTCCCTACTTATAATTTCTTATATAACACTTATCGTGGAGTTTAGCTTCTTTAACTCTAAATACGGCCATACCATGCAGTGCTACAACAACTCAATGAGCTCTAACAAAGCACTTACCTTCGCTTACTTTTGGTCGGACTCGTTCAGCCACAAGTAGTCTCTCGAAACTACCATCGTCATTGGTTTTGGAAAGCCAACGCCCACATGGAAACCTTCACAGAAAATAAAGTAAACTATCAGTATTATAAATAAAAACAAACACAATGAACTGAAGTAAACGTCATACCTTTTTTACCTCTTTCAAAGCTACCATCTAGAGATGTTAGAGCTAACAATATCTAATAACTTTTTGTAGCAGTATCTAAGCTTCAGAGAAGATGAGAAGCAAATATATATTTAATGGCTTGCATAGAAACAGCGGAATAGCAAACATTAATCCAATATTTGAAAGATGTTACTAAATCTGCACTACTAGCTATACTCACAAATAATTGCGCCATGCACTTAACACTTTTGTTGTGACTTAAAACACAAACACATACAATACAATGTAGAAACTAAAAATATATTTTTCTGTAGTAAAGAAACTCTCTATATATTTAGCCTTGTGGTTTTATTTGGACTGTCTCATCATAAGAAAAGTTAAAAACTATTATATATACATAAACTGGAATTATATCAAGTGTTGACCAAACGATGTCCTTCCATATATTCCTCTTTCCCCATCATACGTCCGTGTTTTGCTTTCTTCTTCGACGGTTTCTAACTTAAAATAATAAATTATTTTCTACAACTGTTTCTTTAGGAATATCGACACAGCTTTTAATCATCACATTTCAGG
This sequence comes from Zoanthus solanderi, assembly GCA_024336925.2. Lineage (NCBI taxonomy): Eukaryota > Metazoa > Cnidaria > Anthozoa > Zoantharia > Zoanthidae > Zoanthus > Zoanthus solanderi. Next base: position 8,891 of record JANCMA020164803.1, on the reverse strand, counting down.
TTCATCTTCACTCCGACGGAGGACTCACTAACGTCCAAAACGTCAGTGTTTTGCTTTCTTTTTTAACGGTGTCTGTTTCTTTAGAAACACGGACAATGCAGCTCATTTTTTCGTACCTATTTATTGTCTGCGAATGGAATATTCTCTAAACCTTCCACAACCGTTTATTTTAGCTTTTAAGAGACATCCACTACTGATTTCGTTGAAAGTTCTTTATATTACAAATGGTATGTCTGATAAAATACGTATATCTCTGTGCGGCAATGGAGTTTTCTCTACAACTTTAACAACCGTTACTTAGCTTTTAAGAGACATCCACTACAAATCTCGTTGAAAGTTCTCTATTTAACAAATGATATGTCTGATAAAATAAATATATCTCTGTGTGCCAATGGAATATTTTCTACATCTTCGACAACGATTACTTTTGTCTTTTAAGAGGCATCCACTACTAATCTCGTTGAAAGTTCATTATTTTACAAATGGTATGTCTGATAAAATACGTATATCTCTGTGTGCCAATGGAATATTCTCTACATCTTCGACAACCATTACTTTTAGCTTTTAAGAGACATCCACTACTAACTTTGTTGAAAGTTCTCTATATTACAAATATGTCTGATAAAATACGAACAAATGATGTCTGATAAATAGCGGATATTACATGGCTGTGCGGAGATACGGATTTTATCTTCGAGCATAAGCATTTACTGTTCCTGTCTTCAAAAAAATGAAGCCAAGGTAAATAATGGCAACTAAAAATGCTGAAACAATGAACAAGACTGTAATAATTATTCATAAACCTTTTATATTTTTTCTAAAAACTGTGTTAGCACTCTATCAGTAACATCCACTAATCTGGAAGGCATTTCTGTATTTGTTTTTCCATTTTACAACGTTAACTATAGGTATGAACAGCTTTTAAACATTTTTCGCTCGGGTCAAAAACAACAAACGACTCAAAGCACCGCGCGAGCGGACCACTGAAAAGCGAGCGAAAATGCTAAAAGATGATTTGTTCAAAAATGATATTACACATGTGTTGATAAAAATGGTATCGCCACTGGGGAGAGTGGAGTTCTCATTTTTCTCATCTTGCCACACCATTCGGTATACAACTGTATTTCAAATAAAAAAAATACGAATATCTCTGTGTGCCAATGGAATATTCTCTACATCTTCAACAACCGTTACTCAGTTTAGCTTTTAAGAGGCATCCACGACTGATCTTGTTGAAAGTTCTCTATTTTACAAATGGAATATTCCCTACATTTTCAACAACCATTACTTTTAGCTTTTAGGAGACAAGAACGTCGCCGTTAAGTCCAGCTTTATTTGTTCTCGTTGGCACGTTCTTTTTTCTAGATAAATTTATAAAGTCTCACTATCAAAGGGTAGCTAATGTTGTGCTGGTGTTTTGCAAATTAACTCAATAGCAACACAAAGTTTCTATAATTTTCATTCTAAATTACTCAACATGTAAAAGATGACTGGAATATATTGCTGCATTTAAAATAACGAAAAAAACGTCACTCGCTACCACGTAACACCCCAATCCTCTCTCTATGACACTTAAAACACACGAAAATTTACAGTGGTACGTTATAAGCACGATGTGTACTGGCTTATATGACGTGCTTGTTTTCTTACCTGTATATGTGCCCCGTAACTTCATTCTTGACAATCACTTGTTCAATAAACCAACTTGGGCTTAGACCTGAAACACGCGTACATTTTATATCAATCAATGATTGTTGTATGTTTTACTTTCTGGACATTTCCTGACTTTTTAGGTAAAAGATTTGAATCCATGGAACAACAACTATAACTATAAGTGCTAGTACCATAAAATGTATTAAACTATTAGCTTAGATAACTAAAATTATTGATGAAATACATACAAGAAACTCTCCTCTTCGAAAACAAATCTTTACATATGAAAAGGTAAAACCTTTGATGCGCTTTATTCTTGAAAATTTTATTTTTCTATTAATAATTTTTTGTAAGCAATAATTATATGTTAAATCAGAATATTAAATAAAAACTTTATCTCCCTAATTTAACTTGTCTATAAACTTTTAACACTCGAAAATAAAACTCGTGTCTCTCAATTTCTTAATTTACAGCAGGTCACGTCTGTGCTGCTCTATAACAACTGTAGTGTGTGTCGAGTATTTTAGTCCAAACACTGATTCAAACTACAACTAAGTGCACTTTCAAGAATTTTTCAACGATCAAACATAAAGTCAGTTTAAGGCATTCTAAAGAATCTAAAGAATGCAGGACATGTGTTCTTGTCTCACTGTTAATCTACAGGAAACTGACACTGCTCACTGGACAATAGTCATCGAGAGTGAACTCTCTAAACTAAATGTTGATGCGGCCTTTCTCCAAAGAATTAAACTAGCTGACAGTCGCACCATTATGAAGGCAAATTACACATTCCTCTGACAGAGAAATCTTCGGCTGTCCACATCTACACGCCCGACCAACACCCTAAGCTTGCACGCCTGACTCTCCAGGCAGCTTCACAGAAAATAGGCTAGTTTTTGACGCCTTGGCTGATACCAATCATTGAATATTTTTATCTCCTTGGAGACTTCCACGCTAGCTGAGTTGTGACAATGAGGCACCGCCAACTTGGCACTGCTGCTCACAGAAAAGGGAAGAGCAATAAAATGTTCATTTAATGACTGTTGGAGTTGTGCGCTTTCATGGCGCTTTCTGTGTGACTATCATGTGACGAAAAAGTTCTCTTTATTTGGGGATTTGCTCTAGTGTCCCTGCTCTAATCTCGATCATAGGTTCCGTTGGAGGGAAGCTGACATCAAAGTCTTCACCCCGTGGGGTTAGCACGCGAAGAACATCGTTTGAACTTACAGAACTGCTAACCAAAGGACCTCGCGTTAAAAACAAATGAAACACGCAAAAGAACTGAAAACCAATGTCAATAGAACGTAAACCAATGCGTAAGATGAAAAGTAAGAGAATAAATTATAATTGTTACAGATATTGGCGTTGTTGCCACATTCGCTTCTAGTGCAAGGAAATCTACCAGATGAGCCGACCAGAAGAATCCTATCTTGAAGATACTATATTGCCACCACTGGTATCAGCTGGACATCGCCACACGAGCAGAACTCACTAGTGTTCTCGTCATGCACAATTACCACATAACAGACTGCAACACTATCACAGCTAAATCATCCATTTAGGAATACAGGGTTCCCGCAGCTCAGGAGACAACATTTTAAGACCTTTTTAAGACCTTTTGATGCCAAAAGTCAAAAAATTTAGGACCAATTTTTCAATACAAAAAATCAGAAAAAGGAGCCCTTAAAGAGATAACAATGCTATAAACACTTTCCATGGTACGCAAGATCAACACCTTCACAAAAATCTATAAACTTTAAAATCGAATAAAGACAAAAAATTTCTCATCAACAACGGCAGATTCAGAGTGGTGCAGTGCAGTCAATGCAATTGCTACCGATATGTAGAGAATACGTCAAAGTTGTATCAAGATTTGGCTGCAAGAAAAACTCACTTTCATTCGTATTACGTATTTAATGCCTGTTAAGACCTCAAGAAGAAATTCTAGGAAATTTAAGACCTTTTTAAGGCCTTAAATCTGCAAAAACCAAAATAAAGACTTTTAATGACTTTTAATGACCCGCGGGAACCCTGGGATATACAATAAAAGCCTACGTATAAAATTTAACAACCACTTCAGCCTGAAATTTAAAAGAACGTTCTTAATTTCCAAAGTAATTAAACTAAAGTACTATACTTCAAACTGTTGTTGTAAATAAAATTTAGTATATTGTATTACTTGCCAGAATTATGAACTTAGCGCTGTTCCATGTAACCAGGAACCCATTATCAGGAGTATGATTCTCCCATACTGGCTCTGGCCATCAGCACAGTCGCAAAAGTGTCTATTTTTAGAATTCCTTTTTCCGCGAAACAAACAAATGGTGTCATATCTGACCAATCATAATGTGAGATATTATTACGTCACTCCAGGAGATATCTTAGCATTCTTTCCTTGTCACTGAAAAATGGCGGACGAGAGTGAGTACAAGAAGTCAACAAGTGGTTCGGGAATTTTTAGCTGTCGTGTCGATATGACACGGAAAAAAACAACCTCTAGAATTATCTGGAAATCTAGCACGTGGTAGACGCATGTGTTTGTTTACGTTTTGCGAGAAACTCCGCCCAGTTTCCAGAATGTTCCAGACAACGCTACTAAGAGTAAAAATACTTGTAATTCTATTTTAGTGTCAGTTGAGTTTAGTTGATCAAGTTGTCAGAGAGAATATTTATATACGCGGACGCTGACGAAAGCCTCAGAAGCCCAAGACAATTGTTATCAGAGAGAGAAGAAGCGGATAAACAATTGTACGGTTTAAGAAGACCTTTGAAAGCAAAATACCTACAATTAATTCACGGATTTGAACTGTTGCTTAACTTCCTGTACCATGCATTGTTAAATTCTGTTAATCACCGAGTTTACATTAATAAATAACTATTTCGGAATCCTTGTGTTTGGATATCTTTGACCCAAAGATACAACACTAGCGAAAGCATGACAGAACTTCAAACACGGTTTGTGGCTTAGTAATTAATTTTCTTAAATTTGCTTTTATTGCACGAGCGGCTTCTTTATCGTAAAGATAGGAATGGTTTAAGTTGTTTGGACCGCAGAAGTACGGAAAACGGACCGTGCCAATAGTTTGTCCGCCATATTTTTCGTTTTTGTGGCAGCCATCATGGTAACTGCTTTTCGCGGGAAATCGTGATCCAAAAATAGACACTTTTGTGACTGTGCTGATGGCAGGATGTGCCTTACAATCAAGCTCCTGGTAATGGGCTCCTGATGTAACAACTATTGTATGAATAATTTAATATAAAAGGCCACACCCACCAATACAAGTACTTTTTTTTACTGAACTAAAAGTAAGAAGCTGATTAGACAGCCTAATTTCATGTTACGTACCATTTACATAAGAACCTGTTAAGGCTGGGCTTGGAAAAATCCAGGTTTTTATACGTTGGGTTTTACTGTACTGCCCATCTACAGCATGTATAGCGCGCAGATAATTCTATCATTTGTAAGTAGAAATCTACTCACTATCTATCACATATACTGCAATCTGATTGGTTAACGTACTCACTATCTATCAGGTGATAGATAGCGCCTGCGGGATGAAAACAAGTAATTCAATATGGCGGCCCTTTCCTGCTTTTCAGAAGACGTTTCGAAAGAGGATTTAAACGCTCTTGTTCAAAAAGCAATTCCACAGAAAACTAAAATAGCAAGAAAATGTGGTCTAAAAAATCTCAAAGGTAAGAAAAAAAAAGAATTTGAAGTATCAGTTTGCTGCTGTACAATCAGTATTGATTGTTTGAATAAATTCAATAATTGTTTATCAGAAAAAGTATTGTTGTTCTTTTGTTTCTTCTTAAGAGATTTTTACTAAAACAATCAGAATACTCGCTCTCGATTTCTATCGCCAATCGATAGAAATTTCGAGCTCGTATTCTAATTGTTAAATATCCCATCGTTTCAAGATAATACTAATGTTGCTGAAATTTTCAAAAAAAGGTTCTCTGCAGCTCTCGACTTTAATACTTTTAAAATAAGTTTAGTTTAGCAGCTTTCAAGCACTGCAATGCAACTTTCATTCACAGGGTAAACTGAGATTTAGATGTTGAAGTTAGATTTATATAAAGACATTAATTCACCGCGAACTTACCGCTGTTATCGTGTCCTATCCGAAGCGTAGTTAAAACACCCAAATTATTATGCTGTCGAGATAACATTAAAAATATTTTAAAATATATTTTACATTATATAAAGGATTATTCCAGATGTACTTAAAAATTAAACAAACAACACAAATAACAAAATCTTATGCGAATACATGGCAATAGCAGAGAATAGAATCTAGAAATGTAGTTGCAAAGTTAACTCAATATTAAACTTCTCTATTCTTCTCTTCGAATCCATCATTCTTTATTTTCTGAATTAAAAAATCACGATTATGTACGCCAAACACTCCAAAATGATAATCCTTTTATTTAAGTGATTTCTGTTATACGATTTTTCAGGAATTAAAAAAATCAGAGCAGACTGTTTAACGTTACTATTTTATCCTGAAGATGGACTCATAGGACCGAAAGCCTCAGGCGGCGTGGTTAATGCAGTTGGTATTAAAGATCTCTACATTGGAACAACAAGGTCTCGGGTTCGTTCCCTGGCTCAGACCCTACTCATAGGAATTTGAGTGCGCAAGGCAAAGGAGGACTGGGGAGGAGAGAAACTTCTCTCTTCCCAAGTCCTCCCTCTGCTTCGTGTACTCAAATCCCCACAAAAGAGGCCTGCTCACAAGCTAATAGAACACGCCACTTAATTTTAGTTATTCTCTGTATATAGCTTATATCATGCGATTTTTGTTATTCATTTTCAAAATTTCAGATTCCTACATGCTACCATCTTGAATATGGCGTGTCTTGGTTTTAGTGCCAGTTTTCACTCTTTTCAAACTCAACAGCAGTGAGCGAGCAAAGAGGCAGGGCGGGGTGAGTGAGTGGGAGGAGGGCTTCGGGCAGCAACCTAGACATATAACAATTCAAAATGGCGGAGGAAAATCAAATGTTAAAAATGAAAAGTAAAAATCGTTTAAAATAAATTACATACAAAGAATAATTAATTATCAGTTGTTGATATGGTATTATGATAATGAAAAGTAATATATTTGATTTATATAGTTGGGCAGTGGTTACAAACACTCGTAATTTCCATATAAAACAAAGAACAGATAGTCTCATTTCTTTTCTCAGATTAGCAGCCATCAGAGGATTGTGGGTTCGATTTCCGTTGGGGACTCAGGGGTGTTTCCTTCTCAGAAGAAAATTGATAGAATACTTCTTTGTTTCACGAAGAACTCCTCATCATTATCATATATGCTAGATTTATGCGATAATGACCGATGTTCTTGGTTGGTTCTATGGTTGCCAATATTTATTAAGCTTTGATAGCACCACGTGTTTCACTGAGATGCTGATGCTAGCTAAAACTAAAACCTTTATGAGCCATATGGCTCATGGAGCCGGCACTTATCTCCAGTTTCTGTAGCTTTAGGCGGATGAGAGTTTTAGAATCCCCCTGGACGGACACTAATCCATCACACACAAGTTAGGTCCCTGCAGACGCTGGTACTCATTTACCTACCATGGATGGATGGAAAGCTGAGTTAGCTTAAGTGGAAAAGAAGGTCACACAAATGTTCTAATCTCAACTGAGCCAGGGATCGAACTGGGGACTGTGGGATCAGAAGGCATAGATCTTGTTAACTGTGCCAACCACGCCCACCAGAGATGCTGATGCTTTTACCTTAAATCTAAACTCGTTCTCGTTCTTGGGAAGGTTGATGACGCCAGTATCGGAAAGTTCTCCCGCCAGTGTCATCCAAGCATTAGCCGAAGTGCTCCCGCCACCTAACGGTTTACCGGTCTTGATGACAACTTTATAAGCTATGGCTGTGGTAAAGGAGAAGATGACAACACAATGTGAGTGATTTTTTTTCCCAATGCTTTCATTTTTTTGTAGTATCGCCTCCAAAAATCGCAATTAGTCTTGTAACGTGATTCCAATTATTTTTGTGGCTACTGCGTCGATAGAACGTAGCCACTATGTTGTAGGGAATGCGACCCCGTAACCTTACTGTATGCCTTGACTTCATGCGACCGTGGTGGCACGGTGACTGATGTATTGTTCAGCGATTTATTCGCGGGTGAAAGTTTTTGATCTGTTTTAAAAACGTTTTATATATTGATAAGTTGTACACCATAGTGAGAGGAATTTCGGAACTGACCTTTCAGACTGTAGTCCTTTGTCGAAGTGAATGTTTTTAAAAAAATATGAGTAGAGCTATTTAAATATTACAAATTAAGAAACTAGAACAGTTATAAAAATATACTTTCTAGGAAAGAAACGTTTCGTTTCGTGTCGGACTCGATGGCGAATTTTGATCAAAGTCGAGATTTCTAGTGTTGGTCGAAATTGTAAATTTATTGAGAAAAATATCTACAAATTTTGTTGTCTTAATATCTTTAAGGTTTGTTAAACTTTCAAGAGACCGGTAACAGAGGTGAAGAAAAAAAGAAGAGCATAATTATACAAGTTTGTTTTGAGGAAGATTCTATTTAGTGAGCAAAAAAGTGGTCATAGCAAGAAACGAAGTTGTAATAGCAAAACTTGTTGCTACAATAATTTAGTGATTTTTGTGAAAAGGACAGAGTGAGCGTGTTGGGTGAGGGGAGGGTGGGGGGGGGGAGGGGTGAGAGTTGAGGGACGACGGCTGGCGGGAAGGCCTAGGAAAAAGTGAAGTGTTTGTGTGATGGAGGATATGAACTTGTTGGAAGTGGAGGAGTATGTGGTACAGGATCGATGGATGTGGAAAGCAGACATCGCCCGTCCAACCCCATCCTAGATAGGAAAATACGGATGTTAAACGAAAATGATGATTCTGTGTTCCATCTTTCTGATTTAATCATGCAGTAGTCACATGCAATGTTAGAGCTCCTTTAATTCCCTTCAATGGCATTGTATCAAGCTCAGTTCTCCAAATATGAAAAATGTTTCCATAACTTTCACTGCAAGAATGTTAACTTACCGCTATAATGGCAAAGAAAGGAATAGCTGTTATAGGATTACACAAGTTAGCCAATCGAAAACTATAATTAACAATTAGACCTCGAGGGCGAATGGACTATGAGTCAATAGCCCATGAGGCCGTAGGCTGAATGAGCTATTCAAACTCGTAGTCCATAAGGCCGAGAGGTCTAATTGTTTTAGTATAAACCTACTAATCGGTCAAAAAGGA
>JANCMA020164698.1:0-13872 GCA_024336925.2 Zoanthus solanderi | reverse complement strand
TGCTGCCTTTGCTCTAACATCTGCAAATGGTTAGACTTTCGCGTCTTCTCGGATAAGGACGTTAAACCGTAGGCCCAAGAGTAAGATCCTTGCATAGGACCTCGAGTCCTGTTATCTTTACTCCTTGGAACCTCACTGGGTTCCTAAATGTTCTAAAACGTATTTCTTTGCGGCAAAAGCGAGCTTCATCTGTTTTTGATCACCAATCGATCCAAAACAAAATAAGCAATCTTACAGGCTTCCCTCGCTTCTTTCAACTTTGGGACCAACGATTCACGCTTCTGCAACGTTGCCAGCGCCAAATCTTCACTAATGTGAAGACCACTCGGTTTTTCTTTACGTGCTTTGGCCAGCGCCAAATCTTCACTAATGTGAAGACCACTCGGTTTTTCGTATGACTTCATCCTTCTGCTTCCAATCACACAATCTACACACTATCGTCCGTGGCTTGCTAGAATCAGGCTTACCATTGTCATTAGCTTTGGGCTTCCGCTCAACCCTATGAGCTCTTTCTATATCAAGGTCCATACCAAGTTTGCTCTTCACCGCCTCAATGACTTTCTCCTCTGCTTCTTCCCAAGTTTCGCGTGGTGACTCTAATATTCCGTTGACTTCGATGTTGTTACGGCGACTTTTTTTAAATATTTTAATGAAATTGAATGTGAAGATAAATCAGCATTCAATCGCTTAACATCTTCATTTGTCTTCGCGATGCTTGAATGAAGTGGTTCAAGATCTTCGACGTTTTTCTGTGTAAATTCGAGGCTTGTTTTTATTTCTTGCACCGATCTCACCACATCATCTAATCTCGTCTGAAAAGAATTCACCACTGATTCAAATAATGACTGAAACATAGATTCTTGAACTTTAAGAGGTTGTTTGACCATAGCAATAGTGATACACTTGTCTTCTTCACCTTGATCTCCAAGGTCAATGGCGGATGACTGAGCAGTGTTAGTCTTAGATTTCTTACTATTTTCCATCTCCGATGTACATCTAAACAAACAAAAAACAAACACTCAAAAGCACTTACTAAAACACAACAAAGCAAGATCAAGAGTCCAGAACTTTATGAAGTCTTCGTCATAAGCTTGCAGAGCAACGAAAAACACGTCCGCACGCCATGCATGACTTCCCCAACCTTTCTCAAGTTAATAAAAATTTTAGACGGGTTCCGGGTACTCGAACAAGCTAGAAGAACTGAATTCGGGGCCTATATATCAGATATTTATGTTGTCATTTTTAGTCAAACGTTGCAGCCTATCCATGACGTGCATGAATACTGGAATAAAGAAACTGAAAAGAGAGGCGAACATAAGTAAAAAATTAAAAGAATTTAGTGTGAAATGTGAATCTAAAAAATGATTGCAAAGATGCAGTTCTGTAAAGCATTTGTCTCAAGTTCGCTTTTCAATGTCTTATTCATTTATTTTCTAAATAAAACAGTTACCCACAGTAACAACAAACATGTGATGAAAAAAAACAACTCATAAACAAACAAGGACAAATAAGGACACTAACATCTTTTATAAGAATCGATTGTCTCAAAACCCTCTAAAATTTAAGAATGTAATAATCACATCAGGCCAAGATTAATTTTTCAGAACTTCTAAAATATTTTATTATTCAATTTTCGTTTACTGTCGTGATTGATCAAAGCAGATCACGTGATTTTGACATTACAGTTGTAACTGTTTTTGTGGCTAGTGCCTCGTAAGAGGCCAAGCCACAATGCTATCGCCTAGAGTGAGTGAGTGAGTGAGTGAGTGAGTGAGCGAGTGTAATTCGGGTTTTAATCGTATTTACCGATTATGATACGACACCTTGATCGGTTTATTTCGGTCTTTAGTAATTACTTCCGATCGCTGTGTAATCGTCTTATCAACCTACAAACTCTCCCTTATGACTGTTGAAATCTACCTTACCTACCCCTCTTCGTATATTCTACCATAACACTTCCTGGTGTCCATTTGCTTTGCCCTTGTATTTATACTAAAAAAATGTAGTCTGTTCATGCATGTGGGATCCAATGACAAAATAAAGGTGTCTATTGTTTTATGATTACTCGTGGCCAGACCGTAGGCCTGAAGCAGAAAAGATAGTCGAACAAATACTCAAATACCGGTCGCTGGGATCGAACTGGGGAGCATGTTTTCGGAAGACAGAGATCTCACCAACTGCGCAAACCATGCCTGCCCTTGTGATTTCTAAATTCTGCATCCGTCTTCTCGTTATTAAATGTTCTCATTCATTATGTGGCCAGCCTGTTCGTCTATTTGTAACAAATCACTCGCGCGATTTTCAATTGCAAAAATATAACCGTTGACGTCCAAAGCTATATCTACTTCTGGAACTTTTCTTTTTTCGTACTTGTTATTCGAGTCTGAAATTATTTTAAGATTTACATTAAGAATATTTTGAGGCTGAATTTCTTGTAAAGCTAAAAAACGTGCGAAGCTCAAACGAAATTTGGGATTCTTATCAAAAAGGCTAGTGTGTTTCCGTTTTAACGACCAAAATTTGCGATTTATAAAATTATTATTTTTGCATAGATATCAATATTTTTTATTCTAATAATCTAATTTTCAAAGGCCTCTTTTTATAAAAGCGTATATCGACAAGGGTGAGTGTTCTAAAATAGTTTTAGAAATTTGAGCCTAAAGTTCAGCAGCTTATCTTTAATACTGTGAATTTTGTTGCGTTGAACCAGCATAACAGGCCAGAGGTAAAGGCCTCGATATCCTGAACCAACCCAACTGGTCGGAGGTCAAGGGTTCGAATCCCTGAACCGTTATAAAAGACCAGGGGTCAAGGATTCGAATCCCTGAACTAGTATAATTCTTGGTTTTCACACAATCCCAAGAGACACAAAAGACAATAGACATAGCGGCGATGTTGGAGTCCCAAACAAAAGAAATAATCAAAATTCTTTTGTTAAGAGTACACCAACATGGACGCCATGACGTCAGGTGAAAACCAGCAATAGACCAAAGGTAAAGGGTTCGAATCCATGAACCAGTATGTCAGGCCAAAGGTCAAAGGTTCGATTCCCTAAACCAGTACAACAGGCCAGAGGTCAAGGAAAAGAGAAAAAAAAAGGCGTCCATTAATGAACTTCAGAAATCTTCTCTACAGAACAACCATGAAGCTCACCTGCCTTGTCGCGTGCTTTATCCTGACTACAACCATTGCAATGTGTTATGGGAAGGCGCAATTCAGCTGTGCTGCGGGGCCTCCTGGGAGATATTGTTTTGATGACCTCTCTGGCTATCACGATTGTCACGTGGAAAACAAAACAGGGAAAATAGTGGATACACCGCATACTTGTCCTAATGGCACAAGGTGTGTATTGTTTAAAGGGCACCTGATCTCAAAATTAACTTTTGATATTTTGAAGTGCATACATTTTAGATCCCGAAATTTAGATTTTAGAGCGATTTGCTGATCTGTATTTTGAAAACCTTATTACAAACATGCTAGTAAAACCTTTAATTAGCAGTCCACCATATTGCACTCTTATCGCGAGCTTAGAACAAGTACCTCTTACATCATAACGTCAACTCAAAAGTTCGCACTGTGTTTGCCACTAGAATTTTCGGAGAAATAATCAAGTAGAGACATGATTCCATTTTTAAAAAGCCATATCTATTTAAAATAATACTCACAAAGGCTTTACAGTTCGCCGAAAAGGATGGAACGTGTCATTTTGGCGTTGTGACGTCAGCCTGTAACAACTTTGTTCGATCGCGGGCTCAAGTATGTCGTTTCTTTTAGTCCTGATCTTGCACATGTGTTTATTTATTTCTAAGAATACGGATCAATGAATCGGTATTTAAATCACTTTTCTAAAATCCCAAAGAACGCATTAGGAAAAATTTAGGCTTGGCCCAAAAATTTTACAAAACTAACGGGAACACGAAATATGTGATTGTATAAAATAAAATTAAAGTGCAAATAATTATGAAATTGGCAGTTCTTACAAAATCCCAGCTGTGTGTCTGCACCTAGACGTTAGCTCGTTTCCCTTAGTTAATATTCCACGAGTTCTGGTTTTCAAATGATATATAATTTCTAGAAATACAAGCATCGTAATTTCAAGAAAAATAAGTAATTTCGAGAGGATTGATTCATAAAATATATGGCTCGAAATATTAAATATTCCAATTTTATTTTCCAGCATTCAAGTTGGTAAACGTAGAGTAGTTTGCGGATTCCATTGCAGATCAAATTGTTATGTAGGCCAACTTTTTGTTTTTTGGTAGATGTGTTTGTTTTCTTGGTCGCTCGTGCACTGTACAACAACCTTGCCAAAACTACCGATCTCCGCCAGATTTCGCTAAAATCTACACCATCTACGGTGAGACCAAGCGACAGGTTATAGGACCCATGGGACCCGGTCCAGTCTCCGCCCGACAAACAGATATCTTCCAAAACAAGGATGACAAAAAGTTCCGCTGGAATAAAAACCATCAGAATTTCTATGAATCGTGGTTTTATCTCCCATCTTCCCAAGCGCAAACCTACAACGAGGTAACAATATTTAATGATTATTGCGGTTGAGTTGAATAACCGTAAATATACGTGCGCATCATTTAAGCATTTTCCAATGAACTGCCTAAAATATGAAGCAGCAACATAAAAGATTCGCTCCCGAGATTTCGATGCAGCGCCAACTGAGTTACAAAGCAGCAGCAGTTGCGAGCTGCAGATCAATTTTAGTGGCTTAGTGCTTCTCGAACGCGTACCAAGATATTATGGTGATACAGTTTGTTATTAGCAATGATGAAATGATCAAGTTTGTCAGTTACTTACATTGCGCTCATAACAAGTATTGTTTCTTAGGCAGAGGAGGCGTCATTTGTATTTGGAGCTTTAGCTTAGAATCATATTATTGTAAAAGGGCTTACCGACACAATAAGGGTTTTTAAGAACGAGCGAAAATTGGGTCAAAGATTCGGTTTTTCATTTACCCCAACTTCTTAAGGAATAATTAAGAGAAATATGGCCAATCAAAACACATGAATTGTTTTTGTGCTACTGCTAACTCGATCGATGAACTAGTGTAAAACCACAGTAAACCCATACAAGCTTCGAGAATTTAATAAACAAATAGAAAAAATATTTTATTTATTTGAAGTGTAAGGAGAAACAAAGACGGATGGATTTTGATCCTTATCGAGTCAACCAGTTACATTCTCAACACAATTTGTGCCATTAAATGACTTTCAATCACTTTCTACCTCGGCAGGGCAACGGTGGGATAAATTTCAAAGCCTAATATACTCACAATCTCCCAAGAAGTTCTTTTTACACAAAAGGTTTCAAAAGTCCGTTGTAAAATAGCGTTTGTTATCCTGCGTTAGCAAAAATTAGCACAAATTCAATCAAATTACAAATTTTGTAATTAATTATTTTCTTTCCCTGAGTTAAGAGTGAATTGAAAGAAGGAAGTTTATACGAGTTCACAGGCAATCGGCGTTTCCCTTAAAGTAGTGATATGACGATTTAATAAAGTATTCAAGAGTTTTTTGTTTGATATATGAGCATAGAAGATACTTGTACGATACTACTTCAATTTTTCAACAGTATTATATGCGATGGGACCTGGATTACTGTAACAAGACAACAACTAAAAGTCCTCCACTTTTTGGGGTTCCTTCCCACTTCACCTACAATGGAGTCAAAAAGTGTGACTGGACGAGGTTATGTGAACAATGGATGTGGTTCACGGGTGGACGTACACTAGGAGATCCGAGCACAGCCGAGTATTGGTACATATACCAGAATCCTAGCGATCTGCAGTACCAACCGTTCCGCTACGAATACCGTTTCTATGGGACCCCGACGTCTAAGACAAATGTTATATCTAACACCACGTATGTCTTCACTGGAACAGTGAATGATTCAGATTTTGAGCCCCCAACGCAATATTGTCCTGTTTCTGACTTTCAGAACGTTTGAAGACGGTTTGGAGAAGCTTTGTGGTAGTTACGGCTGTTTAGAAACTATTTACTGATTATTTGTGATATATAAAATTTCTAGAAGAATCTAGTTCGATATTTTTTTGTATGTAGAAAGCCTAAACCTTGTAGTGTAACAAATAAGGGATCCTTAGAACTAAATTACTGCTAAATTAGCTAACTGGCGTCTTTTGTTTATGATTCGTAAAACATGACTTTTGTACAACAGACAATTGTTTTGTTTGATGGCTTAATTTTTACGAAGCAAAAAGTCGGACTAATCTATTTTTAATTATAGAAATACAAAAAAATGCATTTTTGAAACCTCGTTATGGAAGCATATTCTTTAATTTAATACTTATGAACGAGATGCAGCTGGCAAATTTGAATACAGAAAATAAAAATTAAACCACGAAAGAGGTTTATTATATTCAAGACGGAAATTAATTACCGCAAAATGGTCTAAACTTTTGACAATATGTTCTCGCATGCTAGAATACAGGACATTCCAAATATATCTTGGCTTTAAGCTCTAATCATTATCGTTGAACAAATGGTAATAACAATAATACTAGCTAGCTACATAATTGTAAAATGTGAACAAGGGTAGGATGATTGTTCTAATAAAAACTAAAAAATATCTTATTGATTGAAAGGAAATTATATTTAGGGTAATATATCATAGAACTAGACGAAAAGAAGGATTATTCTCACTATTACGACGTGGGCCAAAGAACAAGTTTTCATGGTTGCAAACGTGGGGAAAAAAGGGTCACGTGATCTGTCTTGTCTTTTGCCGTTTTCGTGGCCTTAGTGCATGCACTACGCGAAAATGATCTTGTCAGTAAACCAAAATGAATAGGAGCTCGGTATAACCAATATGAAATGACAGAGGTCCACAGTTGCAGATCGTAGCTTGATCTCAGCTCCTATTCGTATTGGTTCAATGACAAGTAAAATTTTCACGTAGTGCATGCATCAGTTATTCATTTATTATAATTTTATCTTTATATATATATAAATATATATACTATTGTTTTTAAGAATAATTTTTCATAGTGCTCGACTAAAAGGAGCGAAATCTATAATAGTATAAGACAAAAAACTTTGAATTTGATTCATTGTTTATTACAACGGGCCTGTTTCGTATGGTGACCCACACTCACTATCTATCGCAAATAGTGCAATCTGATTGGTTACCGTACTCACTATCTATCAGGTGATAGATAACGTCTGCAGGATGAAAACAAGTAATTCAATATGGCGGCTCATTCCTACTTTTCAAAAGACGTTTTGGAAGAGGAATTAAATGCTCTTATTCAAAAAGCAATTCCAGAGAAAACTAAAATAACAAGAAAATATGGTCTAAAAAATCTTAAAGCTAAGGAAAAAAAAGAACTAGAAGTATCACTTTGACAGTCTTACTCGACGAATAGTCGCTGGTGTATTATCAGCATTGGTTCTTTGAATAAATTCAATAATTGATTATCAAAAAAAGTATTGTTCTTTTGCGTCTTCTTCAGAGATTTCTACTAAAACAATTAGAATACTCGCTCTCGATAACTCGGAAGCGATAGAAATTTCGAGCTCATATTTTAATTGTTAAATCTTGGTTGATAGATTTTTACAGATCCTACGTATCACAAGGCATTATTCACACGGTCTTTCCGCAGGGCATCACAGGAAGCCCACTAAATTACAATATGCAAGACAAAAGTACAAAGTACAAAACATACAGCAACATTAGCACGCATGTTCAGTATTTATGCTTGATACTTTATTTTCAGCACGTCACACTGTCAAAACTACATTTTCTTTTACTGCTCATGATCTAACTCACATCCATTATTATTGATTATTATCATTATTATTATTATTATTATTATTATTATTATTATTTGTTTGCTGCGCATGATCTATTTGACATGGAATATGAGTATTTGTTTGCTATATATTTTTAACAGCATTTTGGTTATGTCTGTTTAGATATCTATATCGTGTTGAGGAGGCCCAATGAGTTTAACCGTGAGCCGTGCGTGATAACGGCAAAAAATTTAGCCGTTTGCCGTTATAACACGGAAAAATAAATCCTTAGCCGCAAGTTACAACTTTTAGTGTTAAGCTTGATTTTTCTATTTTTTTGAAACTCCTGAAAGCAAATAAGGACAATAACGTGTACTAGTCAGGGCCATTTAGAGTATTTTAACTCTTCAAGCCTCAAGCCTTTTTGCCAAACATGTAGCCTCAAGGGAAGGGATGAGGGGAAGAATTCGTTGGACCCCTCCCCAAGATTTTCGTTTTGCATGGACCGATCGACTTTAGATTTGGCATGATTGTTAATTAGACTTTTAACTTTCATTTGATATTAATCACGCCACAATTATTTTGTTACCATGGTGACCAAGGCTTATAAAATGATGATGGCCGCCATCTTGGATTAATTTTCGATTTTTGAGATTTTGTTTAAAACTGAGAGAT
The DNA here is from genome assembly GCA_024336925.2 of Zoanthus solanderi. NCBI lineage: Eukaryota > Metazoa > Cnidaria > Anthozoa > Zoantharia > Zoanthidae > Zoanthus > Zoanthus solanderi. The sequence goes on along the minus strand of JANCMA020164698.1, from coordinate 5,434 downwards.
ATTATAAGAAATGAATATAAAAACGCAAAATACTTGAAAGAAAATGAAAAGTGACGATTATTTTTTCATTTTTAGTTATAAAATTCAAACTTTCGTGACTTTTTGTGATGACGTCAAATTTGAACGCCTTGACCAATTGCCAAAAGCTTTGGCACAACTGTTCCTTGATAATGACAACGTCATTTAATTAATGTCAAAACATGTATTCATTATCAAGGAACAGTTGTGCCAAGGCTTTTGGCAATTGGTCAAGGCATTCAGATTTGAGGCCAAAAAATATCCGAGGAGGGGGGGGGGGAGTCCGTTCGACTTCCCCCTTAAGGCTTCTAGAGTTAAAAAAAACCTATCAATCCTGCTATCCATTTTATCTGGTTTTCGATCGTCCCCAGTCATCTACTGGACATTAGTTGGAGGTCTATAGGGGTGGGCAGTGTCAGTGTATTTACTGTCTCTTTCGCTGAACATACTAAAGTTGTGTGCACGAAAGCAAAGGAAGGAATTGAAGTGCAATCTGCTTCCGGAGTGTGTTCTTCGAGCACTCCGGCTTACCTCTCTTAAAATAATCAGCTTTTACGCTGGTTAAGTAGTAACATTATTCTTAGTCATTATAGCTAAATCAAATAAGACGTAACAAAGTATAATTTTCATGATGTAAAATTCAGTTTAAAAATATTTATAATTATTTTATTTCGAAGTATTGACAAAATAAACTGAGCAACTGGCGAGAAATTCTAGAACTAGGGTCTACATGTAACTGTTACCACGCATGCGCTTAAACCGAGAGAGGATGAAGGGTAAGAGATAGATAGAATCCTTCATATAGGCCTTAATCAGTCCCAGGGTTATATCTCTTAATTTATTTTTAGACATGGTACCCAGCCCTTCCGCTGATGTTGCTCAGCTTTGATTCTACGTTTGAGACTTCAAATTTTCGTTTCAAAGTGCCCGCGCGGTTCGCCATATTTTAATTTGGTCTCATATTTCATCTTCCACGTCTATTCCACGAAAACATCCACGCAACAAGTGAGTGACAACCGGGGAAGAACTGGGTACCATGTCTAAAAATAACTTAAGAGAGATTACCCTAGGAATAGGACCTATATGGGAGATTCACTTTCTTACCCTTCATCTTCTCTTGGCTTAAACAGATTCATAAAAAATTTTTGCAGTCTAAGAATGCAAAATACATATATATTTGCAAGGGAATACTGTAAACGAACCATTGGCAGATATGAATTAAGAATTGTTAAAAAGATTGTTATTGTTGTTCCCATCTTCATCTTCATTTTCATCGTCATTGTCTTCGTCATCATTTCTTGTCATTGTAGGCATTGATGGTAGTGTTGTTGTTTTCAACTTTGTTGCAAATGTTGCTGAAGTAGTTTGTCTTTCCTCTTTACTATGGCCATCATAATCATCCATTTTTGTTGTCATATCTAACTCTGTTACTTCCATAGTTGCCGTTTTTAGTTCTGTTGTTTTTGCCATTTTTGATGTCATTGTTGGTCGGATATACATTGTTGCTGTTTTCATCTTTGTGGTCTTCATCCTTTTTGGCGGAGTTGTTGTATATTTGCCTTTGTTGTCATTTCCATATGTGTCTTCGTCGTTGTCCTTTATTGCCATTGTTACTGTTGCCATCTTTCTTTTCATCATTGACGTTGTTGTCATTGTTGGACCATGACCGTTGTTGTCATTGTCGTATTTGTCTTCAACTTTTCTTTCACTCGCTGTTGTTGTTACACTTTGCATTTTTGTCGTTACCGTCATCTTTGTTGCCATTTTAGTTTCCATTGGCTCCATCGTCGTCAAACCTCTCATGTTGTTGTCTACAGTGTTGCTGGGATTGCCATTTTCGTTGCGGTTGTTGTCATTATCGTTGTCAGTGTTATCCTCAGGGGGAGAAGGAGGAGATGGGCACTCGTAGGGCAACTTGAAGTACCACTTGGCCACGGACGTCGTATATCCTCTCCATAGTGTCTCCCTAGTTAGATTGGTCTGTTTTACGGTAAAGGAAAGTGGCTCGGTAGTAGATGGATAAACGTCATTGTTATAGCGAATACACCACGTTTCCGTGGTAACAGGGTTGTACCCAGTATCCCTCCTCCAAAGATTGCAGGTTTTCCATTCCACGGTGTCCGTTCCGTTGAAGGTGAACGAAATTGGGACGCGCTGAATGGGCATGGTTGGCACTTCCTTTACTGTACAGGGAGCCCTCCAGTTGGACGGAATATAATGGTACTAAAAATGCAGGAGAAATTTTTATTAATTCTGCAGAGGCTCCAAATTTATAATCTATTGTCTTAAAAGTTGTTAAGGTCTGAATTTTATTTTAACTATAAACATTTTCTAAATTAATTACTCTTCAAGACAACAAAATGAATGGTCACTTTATAGAGCTCCATCAAACAAATCAAAAGTCAAATGAATTGGGTGACAAACTATTTCTACTCTATAAGGCAAACAAAATGGTCCATTTTTAGTGTTTCATCAACTGGCTCAAAAGAAACAGTTTTACAAGTAGTTAAATTATACACCGTAGTGAATGAAAAAAAAAATTAAAAAAACTGACGTTTTGGACTGTGGTCCTTCGTCGGAGTGAATGTACGGGTTACAAATAAAGAGGTGTTTGTATAGCGATGTAAAGCAAGATAACGCAATGAGTTAGGTATGTAAAAACAAAAGGAAATAAAAGGATAGAAATGTGCGAGAAAAAAATTTTCAAAGACAGTAAGGTTCCGGGACAGCAGAAGGTTAACAAAAAGTGAAGCGTTCATTTATTTCGTGGGGATAAATGAACCCTCAGTTGAGTGTTTAAAAGAGTGTTTAACAACGTACAAAATTTTTTGGTATCTTGAAGAATAACTATATGAATTTATTCAAAAGCATATCTTTACACCAATCTTAGTTACCCCCTGAGAAGCTCAATTAACAATACAAAGTTTTACTCTAGATAAAATTTAAATTATCTTAGAAAAGAAGCGAAATATTGGCGCTCTTTAGGAGCCAAGCGATCCATGGACTCGGATGAACGTCTTTGACTCACTGTACCCTGGACGGTAAACTAATCCATCGCAGGTTAATTTCCAGCAGACGTTTGCACTTCATTGAGTGAGCTGGCGGAGTTTTTTTAAAGTCTTTTTTGACTACACTTCAGTTGAGTGAAAAAATAAATTTTGTATTTTGCTTTCCTGAACATGATCTCTCCTTCATAACAAAATTGTAAAGTGTTAACGATATTATTTAAAAACTATACATGGTATAAAAAATATGGCACATATTGTTTAATATAGCCTCGCTGCATGGTTATAAACTGATTGTCTGCTTTTCTATAAAAGATGTAAATGTTATTTACCCTGAAAAAACCGTTATTGCTTGGACGATAAAAAAAACTCTCGTAGAATTTTTTAACGTTGGTGTCTATTCTTAGTGTCCTGTTAGTAAGCATTTGGAAGTACTGGGTCTGGTACCAATGACATTTTGTGCCACTGGAGCCCTCGATGCATTCCTTAGTGTCGCCATAAACTCTGTAAGTTTCGCCGAAATTGTATGCTGGTCTCTCGGGAACCTGGTTGCACCATATCAAACCAACCCAGGAAGCCAGTACTATAATGGCCAACTCTTTTTTCATCCTTTATAGAGAATCAATCTAAAAATTATAAAAACTGAGTTAGTTATATTGATAGGGGGCCCCTGATAGGTCTGCCGAAACATAATTATTATAAAAAATAAAATGAGATAAAAACATTGACTCTTCGGACGTTACTCCTACGTTCGATGAGATAAGGATTAACGTCCGAAATTTCAGTGTTTTTTCTCTTTTTCAACGGCGTTAAACTTAAAAGAAAAATTCTACAATCAACAAACATCTACGCAGCTTTTTATCTTTTACATACTGTAATAAAATAATTTACACTGGCAAGCCAGTTTAAATCTCACAGTTGATAATTCAAAAGACACAAGTAGTATTAATACAACATACCACGTACAAATCATGCTAAAATAATTGCTTTATATACAAACACTTTTAAAAAATTTTGTAACTCCTGCTTGTTTCGTGATTTCTTTTTCTCGCAACGTGTGATTTCCGAATCATGCTTTCAATGTTCAATTTGTTTTTTTAAAAATATTCGACAAATTAGGGATTTTTTCCATGATATAGCAGAACGAGTTTCGTTCCAGAACGAAGTTATATATATATTCGGCAAGATCGAACCGCATAGAAAAATTTTATGTTTATGCTCGAATTACACTCTCCTATTCTCGAAATCCATGCTTATACGCCATCGGTCAAGACTAAAGTGCCTCTTTGAATTTTGGACAGATTCCGTTTTCAGTGTACATGATAACCGAATGGACAAATACATTTTTAACTTCGAATATTCTGAACCATAAAAAAAAGTACTATTTTTACCATTACAAGGGTAACTTCCATACTGTAGAAAATTATGTTTATAGTGTCAGTTTCAAAGAATAACGCCCTTGTTAGAACAAAGGTGGTCGAATCTCTTAGAATTTTAGCTCAATCTGGCAAGCACTGGTTAGGATGAAATAAACTCATCCCTGAACGAAGGTCATTCCTGAATTGTGTAAGCAACCCTTCAGTTATCAATGATTTTGGTATTGCTGGAGCATAGATTGTTGCTGTATGTGAAAAAAGGAGATTAAATTACTAAACTGAAATCATTAGGAAAACGTCGAAAGTTAGAAGAGGCCACATTTTGTTTTTTCTCTAGACCTTTTGTTCAAAAAGGTAGCTTGTAAACCGATTGATACCAAGATATTAAAGCAGCAAAGTTACAGGTAATAAAAGGGCTGTAGTTTCTAATCTCAAATCTAAATGCTATCGATTCACGTAAAAAATGGTTTACTTACTGCCTTACTATCATTAATATATCCTATCTATGCAGTATTTGCACCGTCTTTTTATAAAATTACATGGGAACGCAGAATCTAGATTTGTATGTCAATAACATACCTTTGCTATAAAACCTTTTTCGTGATTCTTCTGTTTGAACAGTCAAAGGAAACCACCACAACAGAAAGTGAAACTGGAGTGAATGAAACCCTTACAAAACAACGATTTTTATGTCAACTTTTTTTTATGCAATTATCTTTTAATAACAGGGCTAAAATTGGAAATTTTTAGTATTGGTCTGTGCATTTTCTTGTGATTTTCATCAGCATATTTCTATCGCGTTGTGTGTAATAAATGAAAATGTCTTCTAGAAACATTAAAATTTTCCTAAATTACCAGAAAACAAACAACTGCCCGAAATAAAACTGACTCATCTTTAAAACTTTGACCGTAATAGGCCAAAGTGAAGCAATTATTTTTTCATTTCTTTTTTTAACGCAGAACTCAAATAATTTAATCCATATTTTCTGTGTCAAAATTTAGTGTTATATGCATGGACGGTTTTGTGCATTTTTC